>JADBJO010012909.1:0-17500 GCA_016801955.1 Conus betulinus | reverse complement strand
ATAAATAGTGTTTTGCAAATAATAAATAAAATAAAATACATGGTCTATTTGTATATCTTTATCAAATCCAACTATGGCTAATGGTTCAGTTATCTGCAAATTAGATGCACACATACACGTTTCATTCATCAAAACCACCAGCGTTTCCTAAAAACGTTGTATGACCGTACAATGCCCAGACATATGTGTGATACTGTCCTTAAGAAAGGTACAGAAGTACAAACATCGCTGTTCAATATACCCATTTTTTTTCAGCACAACATTAGCACCAAGACATCTGTGTGTTATTCGTAGCTGTAACCATTTCATTTTTATGTCAGAAATTTTACTCCAATAAAGAAAAAACAGTTTTTCCAGTCATTTTCAACGTTCAGTTTTATATCCCAGTTCGTACAGATTTATCTATAAAAATGTCATAACATAATCTTGACCCTTTACACACTGACGCTAATTTTTTTGTAACATACATGCATATTTAAACATTTACTAGTATTTTCAACTTTGATTTTTATTTGTATATATTCAATTATAGCTGCTTTAAAACAAGAAAAAGTGACAAAATTAATGTCTACATCATACTTTTCTTTAAATTGTTCGTAAGAAATAAACTGGCCATTGTCAAGCAAAAAATGAGCAATGCGATATATGCCCTTGTTGATCCATGCTTTTCCCAAAATAGTCTTTTTCCCAACTTGTATTCTGTTTGTATAAAAGACTGGTTCCGCATGGAGTTCATAAGAAGTCTCACAGTTAACTTTCTAGAAAAATTGTTTGTACGCCATAAATACCTCTGTCCAAAATACATTTAATTTACAGAAGGAAGAAAGTATTCTGGTCCATATTTCTCAATATCGCTTAAAACTGGAAAGTTAGATGTTGTAATAGTTTTCCATTTGTGGTGTGTTGTCTGAACTTTTTTTGCAGCCACGTCAATTTTAGGGAAGAATCAAACGTTTTTAATTCTGGTAGTCCAAGACCACCGTTTTTGGATACTTTTGCGAGCAGTTTTTCTATTGATTTTGTCTGGCTTTTTATTCCACACAAACTTGTAATAGTAATTTTGAAAAGTCTGAAAAAAGTGTCAGTTGGGTTAGGAAGTAATATCCACAAACGGATGAGTTTTGATAAAATAAGCGATTTAAAAAACCGCCACTCTGCCCAAAGGAGTTAGTTGTCTTCTCACCCAAATCTTGAACAAATGTTTCACGTCTGCTAATTTTTCAGAATAATTAATATCTGCAGTTTTGCAAGTCGTTGGTAAACCAGATTCCAAGAATTTTGAATTTTTGTGGGTTCCACTCCATACTTTAATGGTCCATGTAACGAAAAGCAGAATCGTTACAGCTCCCGAACCAAACAGCGCTAGTTTTTCCAGTATTAAATGTATAACCCCGATATACGACCAAACATTTCCAGAACGTTTATACATGTTTCAAATGATTTTTTTGCCGCCTGCTAAAAGAAATTCCGTGTTGTCTGCATACTGAGAAAGCTTATGTTCGACTGTATCTATAACTATTCCACGCATGCTTACATTTTCCCGAATGGTAGAATTTCAACACATAATAGGAATAAATATGGCGATAGTGGATCACCTTGTCTGCATCCACGGTCTATCTCAAACCAACTAGAAACTTGACCATTAACAAGACACGTGACTTGATATTTTAAAGAATGTTTCAATCCATTTGCAAAAGCCCTGTTGAAAGCCAAACGCTGTCAATACTTTAAACATAAAATCCCAGCTCACTGAATCGAATGCTTTCTCGAAGTCAATGTTTAATAAAAGCCCTGTTAAGTTGTGTTCTTCTAATAAAACAATTGTGTCGTAAATGAGTCTAATGTTATACCCTATGTATCTATTCGTACCAAAACTTGTTTGATCTTCATTGATGAGACCAGCTAACACATTTTTTAAACGGCTGGCTATACACGATGACCCTATTTTATATACACACATTGAACAACAAGACTGGTCTCCAGTTCTTCACAAAGTGTCTTGGTTTATCTCCCTTTGGTATACATACAATTAGTCCCTGTCTTTGAACACAAGAAAGCTCCCCCCTTCTAAATCCCGCATTTAAAGCTCTGACAACAAAACCCCCTATTCTGCTTCAAAAACACTTAAAAAATTCAGTTGTGAAACCATCAGTGCCAGGACTTTTGTTGGTTGTTTTCATGTTCTTTAATGCTATACTTGTCTCCTCCAGTGTGATTTCACCATCTAAATTATGTGCTTCATCGCGGTCTAAATGTGGAATATTTACAATTTCATCTAAAATCACAGTCGTCAGCTTCACATTTTCTGTACAATGATTCATAAGGATAAGAATCTCTGTTTGGTTATTTAGAATATTGCCATAGTTATCGATTAATCTAGTCATACTCTTATTTATAAAATGTCTTTTTGCTAGGTTACAGAAATAGTTCGTCACTTTTTCCCGTTCAGCTATCCACCTAGCCCTCGATCTTAAAAGTAGCCCTTCTATTCTTTTCTCTCGAATAATCTTTAGCCTCTCCTTCTTTAAACTCTATAGCTTTGATCTCTTCTTCGTCTTTCGTCTCTTTTCTTTCGAGCCGTTGTATGTCTTGCTGTATTTTTACGTTCCTCTTCATTCGTGGTTTTCTTCTTCATACTTGCGTATGAAATAGTTTTGGACCTAAGCTTTATCAGTAAAAATCTAGAAATAAATCATCAGCAACTGTAAACTGTAATTCGGTCAGAGGAATTGTGTGTACTGCTTCTCTTTCATATGGGCTTACAGCATATTCTTCTTTGACATTCTCAATTTCTTTGTTAATTTCGTCCAGATAGTCCTTGTCCTTTAATAATGACGAGTTAAATTTCCAAAAAGTATTACTTTTTTTTTTTAACCAAACCGTAACCTTACCACAATCATGGAGTGGTCTGTTCTATATCCACATTCATGTGTACATAATCGGCAAAAGGAAACAACGTGATCTGATATGAGGAAGAAATCCAGCCGTGCTTGCTGGAAAGGATTGTTCCTTCTCCAGGTACATCTGTGACAATCTTGATTTAAGTCCCTCCAAATGTGTCATTTAATTCTAAATCGTTTATCATCCAGTCATTCATTTAATTGATGATTGATCGACCTAACTGCGCCCCCCCCCCCCCCCCCACACACACATACATACACACACACAAGCGCGCGTGCACATACAGATGCGCGCACACACACACACACACACACACACACACACACACACAGAGAGAGAGAGAGAGAGAGAGAGAGAGAGAGAGAGAGAGAGACGTTTGTGTGTGTGTGTGCGTGTGTGTGTGTGTCTGTGTACGAACACTCTCTCTCTCTCTCTCTCTCTCTCTCTCACACACACACACACACACACACACACACACACACACACACACACACACACACACACACACACACACACACCACTAACATTAACACTAATACTAACATTACATTGTCTATGTACAATGCAGACGACAAAGGCGACGAAACGATGCAGAAGGAATCCAAGACACTGCTGGAGAAGCTGAAGACGGAGCTGGCTGAACGCATCCCCCCAGAACACCTGTTTCACTATCACGTCCAGTTGGACCCCGATACAGGTGGGTCCGGCCCCCCACCCCCCACCCCCCCCACCCCCGAACACCTGTTTCACTACCACGTCCAGTGGGACCGCGACACAGGTGGGTCCGTCCCCCCTCCCCCCCCCCCCAACACCTGTTTCACTACCACGTCCAGTGGGACCGCGACACAAGTGGGTCCGTCCCCCCCCCCTCCCCCCCGAACACCTGTTTCACTACCACGTCCAATTGGACCCCGACACAGGTAGGTCCCCTCCCCCCCCCCCCCCCCCTCCCGGAACACCTGTTTCACTACCCTACCCCGTCCAGTGGGACCCCGACACAGGTGGGTCCATCCCATCTGCCAAGGGAGGAAGGGAGGATGTGCTCATGGGGGACTTTTTTCTGCTGATGGATGGATAGATGGATGGATGGATAGATGGATGGATGGATAGATAGATGGACGTGTTCATGGAAGATGTGTTCGATGGATGGATGGATGGATGGATGGATGGGTGGATGGGTGGGTGGATGAATGGATGGATGTGTTCATGGAAAGCTTGCTCGATTGATGAATATGTGGAGAGGCGTGGTCATGGAATATTTCCACTACTGACTCATGGATAGACTTGTTCCATTGACAGATGAGTGGATGAGTTCATGGAAGCTCTGCAGATGAATTTCATGGATGGATGGAAGAAAGGGTGGAGGGAGGAAGAGATTGTCAACGAAAGATTTCAGCTACAAATCGATAGATGGGTGGACGAGGAATAGGATGGAAAGAGAGAGAAATATGTTAATCAGTGTGTTCTTCTACTTAGTTAGAGTGGATAGATGAATGGATAGATGGACAAGGGAGGATCTGAGGAATGTGTTCTTGGACAACTTGCTCCACCAGTAGATAGACAGAACTGTTCTATAATGGATAGATAAATATACAGGAGGGGTGGGTTGTGAGGTGGCGATGGTGTGGAGGACACAGAGAGGAGGCGAAGGATGAAAAAAAGAGGCTAAGCTGGTTGGAGGGAAAGGAAAGGGGAGCTTGCATTGTTGAGGGTGGGGGGGGGGGGGTGGGGTTGTGGAGATAAAGTAGGGATCTACCTAGTATTACCCTGACATCACCAACACAACAGCACGTCAACATGGAAAGCGAAAAATACTACATTATAATTTGGACGCTAGAAGGAGAGGTAGGGGGGAAGATTTGACCTTAGAACGTCTGACTGCAAAATCGGTGCTTGACCACTGAACCAGCTAAGCAGCCCAAGTGTGTATGTTGTACTGAATTGTGTTGTGTATCTTAGTTTTTGTGGATAGAGTAGTTGACTGACTTGAACCACTGGCTGAGATATGATTGATTAATCAGTTACGTTAAGCTGAATATTTCTATCTTTGTATATGATTGATGAATCAATTACGTTAAGCTGAATGTTTCCATTTGTGAAAGAATCTCTGGCAGGTACATTATTTCTTAGATATCAGTTTTTTTTCAGAGTTTTAACCGATCGTTACATTTTTGTCTCCACATAAACGAGAGATATTAATTAAACAGTATGTAGCAATATTTCCAGGAAGGATGATACACACGTGTGTGTGTGTGTGTGTGGTGTGTGTGTGTGTGTGTGTGTGCGTGTGCGTGTGTGCGCGCGTGTGTATATGGAGTCTTCTTTAATCAGAAATCGGCGTTGTATTTAAATGTCATTGTTGTTGTTTTCTAAGTGTTTTATCTTAACTGATCTCCTTTTTTAATGCGCCGTTAATTTTCTTTTCTCGACAGCTGATTATTCCAGCAACACCACAAATGACGACGGTCCCTGAGTTCAAACTAGATCTGCTTGTCACACAGGTGTCGACCCTCAAAACAGACCCCAGTCACAAAGAGTACGTTAACAACTTCTGCAACGATTTCGAGCGAGAGGTGGTGCGAGGCTGGCAGAGGAAGCCATTATGGCACGTGAACAGGAGCACAGAGTGAATGCCCTTGTGGAGGAAGTGGCGCACCACACTCGCTTCTGTCAGGAGAAGTGTCGTCACTTTCACGGGCGTGAAGATGCTTTAAAGGTGTGTGTGTGTGTGTGTGTGTGTGTGTGCGCTGTGTGTGTGTGTGTGTGTGTGTGTGTGTGTGTGTGTGTGTGTGTGTGTGTGTGAGAGAGAGAGAGAGAGAGAGAGAGAGAGAGAGAGAGAGAGAGAATTAGTTGTGTGTGTGTTTTAAGTTATTGAGAAACTCATTCGGTCACAGAACCCGGCAGCAGGCAGCGAAACCCTTTTACAACTATTTGCAGTAATACTAAACTGAGCAGAAACTCGTCTGTTCAAGTGTACGGAGAAATGGTTTGATGAATAACAAAATGTATAACAAACACAACGAACATTGACTTAAAAACTTTGTCATAATGGTGTATCTTTTCCAAACTCAGTCCTTCATTTCACAGTTATTGTCACATTTTACATCAAACGTAACCTTCTTACGTTGCCTCACTAGTTTTCTTGTCAAACAGTTTTTTTTCTTGCTTCATCAGTTTTTTGTGACAAGGTAGCCATTTCAATAGTTTAACAAGACTTAAACAATGAGGACTTCATTGTTCTTCATTGTTTAAGTCCTGTTAAACTATTAAAACAACTACTTAGTTACAAGAATCATTCATTCATTAGCTCTCTATCAGTCCATTTGCTGTTATAATTCATCAGGCATTTCCTGTACGAGGTGTACAAGCGATTAGAAAATAGTCAATCTCATCTTCGACTAAACTCGACATACGAAATATTAATCTCATTTCTTACTATTCCATTTTTAAATCGAAACATTGTCATCAGAGCTTTCCTGTGTTACCTGTGGTGGGACGTAAGTTCTTGACAGTGTGATTTAGTGGGGACTTCTCTGTCCCAACAACACCACCAAATATAGACTGACAATCCAATCCATCAGAATCAAGTCCTACTCAATCTTTTGAGCTGCAGTGAATTAACATTACGTTTCACTCACTACAGTCGGGTTTTTACTTCGCACGGAAGATCCCTGATCCGTTCTTTTTTTTCAGGCGAGGTCAGAGTCCACAGTTACACAGCTGGAGACAAATTTAGAGCTGGGGGACTGATAGCTCAATTCTCAAAGCCCGGGAAAGGAATTAGCTGGGTTAACAGTTATCAACTGGCTGGATTGTCGATTATAATTCTGGCCGAAAGAATAGTTCTTTCTCCATCACTCATTTCCCTCGTAAAAAAAGTTGCGTGTAAACTGTCCATGAAACAATAATTCATAACATATGAGTGGTATATGTGTGTTGTGCATCAAGTTATAATTTGATTTTCAGATAGTGTATTTAATTAGCAGCATATGTCTACAGTTTTCACGTCAACGAAACAAAAGTTCATAACTTATGAGTGGTTTATGTGTTTGTGCATCGAGTTATAACTTAATTTTCAGATAGCGTATCTAATTAGCAGCATATGTCTGTTCAGATAGTGTATCAAATTAGCAGCATATGTCTGCTGTTTTCACGTCAAAGTGTGTGGTGTGTGTGTGTGTGTGTGTGGTGTGTGTGTGTGTGTGTGTGTGTGTGTGTGTGTGTGTGTGTTTGCATGCGTGCGTGCGTGCGTTTGTGTGTGCTTTCATGCGCGTGCGTGTATATATATATATATATATATATATATGTGTGTGTGTGTGTGTGTGTGTTTGTGTGTGTGTGTGTGTGTGTGTGTGTGTGTGTGTTTGTGTGTGTGTGTGTGTGCGCACGCGCGCGCGTGTGCGTGCGCGTGTGTATTGTGTGTCTCTGTGTGTCTGTGCACACGTGCATGGAATGCCGTGTATTCAGAGAACGTTGGCCTACCTTCAAGGGAAAGACCAGAGTGGTGACCGCGTGCTTGTGATCCACGGCAAATCGGGGTCAGGCAAAACGTCCATCGTTGCCATGGCAGCACGGCAAGCGTGCCAAGTGCACCAGGGCAAAGGCATCGTCGTCTTAAGGTTTGTTCGTCTGGAACGTTTGTTGTTGACTACCAGCCTTTTCTTGGAGAGAATGGCGTGGTGTGATGTGGTGTAGTGTGTGATTTGGTGTGGTGTGGTGTGATGTGGTGCGGTGTGATTTGGTGTGATGTGGTGTGGTGTGATTTGTGATGTGATGTGGTGTGGTGTGATTTGGTGTGATGTGGTGCGGTGTGATTTGGTGTGATGTGGTGTGGTGTGGTGTGATGTATGTGATTTGGTGTGGTGTGATGTGTTGTGATGTAGTGTGGATAGGAGGGCAGTTGTGGTTTCCCAACTGCCCCGGGGTAGAGGATCACTACTTTTAGGTAAGTGGTGAATTTGGCATCCTACTTGCCAGGCAAGAGCAACCTTTAATCATAGGTCGCGGAGAAACAGGAGTTAATGATAATAACAATGATAATGAGGACTATTTCCAGAGTGCCCATCCTAACAAAGTAGGCTGGGAAAAGGGCGGTTTACAAATTTTAACAAATCTGTCTCTGAAACATACGATGCACACACACACACACATACTTACAGACACACACACTGACTGACTGACTGAAACCAATTTATTGTCAGATTAACTCAAAAGACACACACACACACACACACACACACACACACACACACACACACACACACACACACACACACTGGCACACTCTGTCACGTACACAGACACATACACGCACAATAAATATAGACCACAATACACTTACTACACAAGACTGCAATGACATGCGATTTAATATGCCACATAACAAATCAACACATAGCAATAGGATACAATGAAGTACAACATGGTACTACAATTCAATATTTACACACACAAAAATCCAGTACAAAACCGTAGTATGCGATACTATGTATTAAGTACAATTTAAAACAATACAGTGCATTACTCTTCATTGTAAGATAATACATCACAGTACATCACAGTACCATTTTGTAATATGTAGAGGGCATTCTGTGTGTCTGTCTCCTTTCTTCGTATGGAAACGCACGGTTTTCATGTGATCTCCACAGTTTATCATAATGACTCATAAGCACAATGGACAGATCAAAAGTGAACCAGTTTTGTGCTAGACAGTCACTGCAGCACATTTTTAAATCAACGAAAGGGTGAAGCGAAGCTATGTCTGGATTCGAAGAGGGCCGAAGGAGAAGGGTGGAAGTGTGTGTGCGTGCGCGCGCGCGCGCGCGCGCGCGCGCGTGTGTGTGTGTGTGTGTGTGTGTGTGTGTGTGTGTGTGTGTGTGTGGATAAGGTGGATGGCTGGGAGGGAAAAGAGGGGGAACAGCATGTGCAATGATACAATGAAATACAATGCCATACAATACACTGCATGCAATGCAACACAATACAGTACACTAGATGCAAAGCACTACAATACAATACACTGCATGCAATACAATACAATACAATACAATACAGTGCACTGCATGCAATACAATACAGTACACTGCATGCAATACAATACACTGCATCCAACACAATACAGTACACTACATGCAAAGCACTACAATACAATACACTGCATGTAATACAATACAGTACACTGCATGCAATACAATACACTGCATGCAATACAATACAGTGCACTGCATGCAATGAAATGCAATGCAACACACTGCATGCGATACAATACAATACACTGCATGTAATGCAGTAGCATACAACAAACTGCATGCAATGCAATAGAATACAACATACTGCATGCAATACAACACAACACACTGCATGCAATACAATACAATAGAACAGACTGCATGCAATGGCAACACAATACACTGCATGCAACGCAACACAATGCACTGCATACAATGCAATGCGACACATTGCATGCAATGCAACACAATACGTACACTGCATCACATGCAAAATGATACAGTGCAACATGCAGTGCAATACATTACGCTGAATGCATCACAATACAATACAGTACACTGTTTGTAGTAAAATTCAACACTCCGCATGCAATGCAACACAACACAATACAGTGTATGCTATACAGTACAGTACGGTAACCTGCTTGCAATGAAATACAATACAATACACTCCATGCAATGCAATACAACACACTCCATGCAATGAAATACAATTCAGTACACTGCATGCAATGGAATGTAATACATCACACTGTATGCCGTGCAACACGATACAATACACTGCATGCAATGTAATAGAATACACTGCATGCCACGCAATAAAAATACAGTACACCGCATTCAATGCAATACAATACAGTGCACTGCATGCAATGCAAAACAATACAGTATGTTCCAAGCAGTGCAATACATACAGTAAATTCCATGCAAGGAAAAGAAAAATATAGTACACTGCATGCAAAGCAATGCAGTACAGTACACCACATGCAATGCAGTACAGTACACTGCATGCAATGCAATACAATACAGTACACCCACCGCATGCAATGGAATACATCATAGTAGACTGCATGCAATGCAATACAATACATAGCCTGCACTGCAGTGCAATACAGTACACTACCTGCAATGTAATACAATACAGTACACTGCATGCGATGTAATACAATGCAATACACTGCATGCAGTACTTTCCAATTCAAAACACTGAATGCAATGCAATACAATGTAGCACATTACAAAGCATGCGATGCAATAAATATCAAACACGACGTGCCATGCAATAAAATACAGCATAACTGCATGCAATACAATACAATGCAGCACACTGCATGCTGTGCAATGCAATGCAATACACTGCACTACATGCAATGCAATATGGTACAATACACTGCATGCAAAGCATTGCAATGCATTACAATACAATACAATAACAAGACAGTGCAATACAAGACAAGACAATACAGCACAATGCAGCACAATACAGCTCAACACAATACAACACAATACAACACAGCACAATACAATACAATACAATGCCACAGGTTCCTGGGGACCTCAGCAGACAGCACATCTCTGGTCAGTCTACTGCACAGTATTCTACGTCAGATGACCGCGGTCAAGTCACGCTCCCTGGCCGAAAGGACCTGCCCACGGTAAGAGAAAGAGAAAAGAGGGGTGGAGGTGAAGGTGGAGGGGGTATGCAGGGAGGAAGGGAAGTGGAAGAAATTCGGAAGGGGGGAAGGGGGGTGGAGAGTGTGTGGTTTGTAACAGACTGACTTTGGCACTGTTGTTTGATTATGTCCCTTTATCATTGTTTTCCTCTTCTTCATCACACTGTACCTTTAGCATTGTTGCCTCTTCTTCAACAGACTGTACCTCTGGCACTATTTATCTGCGCACGATTGGTTTTGACTGGGAAAGAGACAGTCTTCTCTGTTAGAATGTAGCTCTGTGACTGTTGATCTGATTGCAGAGAAGGTGTCACTGATTGTGGAAAGGGTTTCTCTGTCAGCAGAATCGTAATTATTCAGCACGGTTGGTTTGATTAGGAAAGAGGTGGTCGTCTTTGTTAGAAAGTAGCGCTGGCACTGTTGATCTGAGTGTACAGCCGTCTTTCTTTACACTGATTAAAGACTATGAAATGACTTGGCGGGCAATTAAAAGGAGAGAGGGTCGGGAGGAGGGGGGGGGGGGGGGGGGCGGAGGGAGGAGGAAAGATGGAATGAAAAGGATGACATTAAAGTATAAGCAAATGGTTTAGTCTGAAATTCACAACTTAAAAGTTTGGACCACTGTCGGTGAAGAATTTCATATTAAATTATACTTTGTTTGTATGTTTGTTCTTTCTGCCTGAAGAAGACCAGTAAGTAGAAGTTTCTTTCTCTGCTGTTGGTTACGTTCAGTTGACGGCACAGTGTTTCAACATTATTTTCATTTTCACATTTGCACTTCAGCCTGCAGTTCTAATACTTTCAAGCTTCTCTAAGTATGGCCAGCTTAGAGCTTCTTTTTTTCGGGAAAAGGTTTGTTTTTGTTGTTGTGTGTTGTTGTTGTTGTTGTTGCTTGCTGTTGTTGTTTATTCCGCGTACCTCTCGTTTGCTAGCATTCAAAGTGACCAAGCACCAGAAAACAAGATCAGATCGCAGTTACGTGAAAGTAAATGTTGTACTTGGGGTACGAAAGCTGCCTTCTTCGTTCATCGTTCTCTGAATCCTGTGTTTCTTTTCCTTCTTTTCTTGTTCTCCCCCAGAACGTCGAGGAACTGAGCAGCTCGCTGCAGGACAAACTGATGGAAATGGCCGGCGAGTGCTTCCCGGTGACTCTGCTCCTTGACTCCCTCGACCAGATGGACCCCGGACAGAATGCCCGCCGACTGACGTGGTTACCTGCCCATCTCCCTGACCACGTTCGTGTCATTGTGTCCACGCTCCCTGAGGCTCAGTACGAGGCCTTCCCAGCTCTGCAGGTAATCAAACGAACAAAGGAAGGAGCGAAGGCAGAGGGGGGGGGGGGGGGGGGGGGGGGGCAAGAAAAAACATAGAAAGAGAGGAATAGAAGTGAACCAAGTCAGAAAGAAAAAAAAAGTAAGAAAAAAAAAGAAAAACAGAGAGAAATAGCGAAAGACAGAAAAGATGACTGAAGGGAAGGGAAAAGGCTTACAAAGGAAAGAGAGAGAAGTAACAGAATGAACGAAATTCAAGAGACGTTTAGAGAGATAGGAAGGCAGGACAGAAAGAAAAAAAAACCTGGATAAAAGCACGAAAAGAAGAGACCAAAAGACAGAAAGAAAAAAACGGAAAGAAAGAAAGAAAACAGGAGAAACCGAGAAATAAAAAGACTAGGACAAACTGGCTACCAGAAAGAAAGACAAGGAATGATCTCTCTCCACGACGCTAAGAACACAACAACAACAACAGACATAATAATAATATGGTGATAATGATAATAATGACAATGACAATAATAATAAGAGAATGATAATAATGATGATGATAATGATAATAATAATGATATTAGTAATAAACGAAATGATGCTAGACGGAAGCAAACACTGGAGCAAAGTGTGTGTGTGTGTGTGTGTGTGAGTGTGTGTGTGTGTGTGAGATAGATGTTTAAAACTCCACTGTCAAATCTGTTCTTACCAAAGGCGCTGTATGAAGATGACACCTCCAGTTTCTACGAAGATGACACCTGTAGTTTCTACGAAGATAACACCTCCAATTTCTACGAAGTGCCTACTCTCCAAGACAAACGACGTCCGCGGCATTTTGGACCAATGGTTGGCTGCGGTACAACGACAGCTGACGGCCAATCAGCGAGAGCTTGTCTTGAAGGCGTTCAGTACCAGTCCTCTCCCTCTCTTCCTGAAACTGTCCTTTGATGCCGCGTGCCAGTGGAAATCCTACTCCACCTGAGACCACTGTACTACAGGTAGGAGACAGGAGAAAAGGGGGAAGGGGTGGGTGGGCTGAGGGAATGAGAGGGGAGGAGAGGGGAAGAACAAAGAGAGGAAGTGGAACGGGACATCACGGATGGCAGTGTTAGTATTACATGTAAAAATGAGCATGTGCGTGCACACATTCATATGCGCACACCTGCAAACATGCACAAACCCGCACATAGAGTCATGCATATGTAAGCATGCACACTCATACACACTCACGCACACACACGAACGCAGGCACCACACGCACGCACGCACTCACGTACGCACACACACACACACACACACACACACACACACACACACACACACAAACACACACACAACTCTACATAAAGCGATCACTAGATCCCAATCAACATTTCATTTTCAAAATGAAGAAGCACTTTTCTTTTCAAGATAATCCACCTAGATAGTATTTTTCCACGTGGGTGGACAGCACAGCAAATGATTAGGGCCAGTAAGAGCTTGCTATCAGAGATCTCATTGAGTAAGCGTTATCCAGCTTTTGTTGAAGTGAAGTACGAACGTTTCCGAACTACATTTGTCAACAACTTCTGACATGACATGCCTACAAGTAATCCCAGGAAAACCGAGGAATGACAGACGGCCTGGCTTCTGTTCAGTGAAACAGAGCCCAACAAACAGCACCAAACTGACTCAGCAGCAGGCTAGAGTATCCTCTGGCGGGTGATTTGTAATAGTGCTCTAAAAAACTCTCAGCTGTGATTACTGTGTGACAGCCCCCCCCCCCCCCCCCCCCCCCCCCCCCTCCGTCTTTCACCCTTTCCAGCCCGACTCTGCTACCACGACAGAACCGCGACAGAATGCTAGCCTGTGAGGATCAGTATACTAGGTCACCGTCGGTCACAGAGCAGTGAGGGTGAATTCACCAGTGTGGTCACTCCCAGTGTGCCCAGCTGTAGGGGTGAATAGACCGGGCGGTCGCTGGAGTAAAGAGCTGTGAGGGTGAAATATACCAGGTGACCCCCAGTGTGCTGAACTTTCATAGTGAATATACGGATGACCCTTTGTATGATGACCTGTTAGGATAAATATGACGAGCCACCTTTAGGATGATTAGCTGTGAGGATGAATGTAACAGCCAGATGACCCCCCCCCCCCCCCCCCCCCCGCCCCCCTTCCCGGATGATAAGCTATGAGGGTAAATAAACCAGGTTTGTGAACCCGATGATGATAGGCTGTGGGAGTGATTATACCAGACATAAACTGTCAGGGTAAACATACCAGTCGTATAACCCCACCCCCATCTTCAGGATGAGCGTAAACGAGGTGACGAGTTGTGAGGGAAACAGACCAGCCAGATGAACTCCAGGGTGATGAATTATGAGGATTAATATACCAGTCATAAAATGTCAGGGTGAATTTACCCGCCATATGACCCCCCTCCCCCCAGGATAAGGGCAAATATACCAAGCGTGTCACCCTCTGGATAATTAGCCATGAGGATAAATCTACCAGCCAAGTTACCCCAACACATGATACCTGTTAGGTGATCTCTAGGATGATGAGTTGTGAGGGTAACTATACCTTTCAGTTGACCTCTAGGATGATGAGTTGTGAGGGTAAATATGCCTGTCAGGTGACCTCTAGGTGATGAGTTGTGAGGGTAAATATACCTGTCAGTTGACCTCTAGGTGATGAGTTGTGAGGGTAAATATATACCTGTCAAAGTGACCTCTAGGATGATGAGTTGTGAAGGTAAATAGACCTGCCAGGTGACTTCTAGGGTGATGAGTTGTGAGGATAAATATGCCTGTCAGATGACCTCTAGGGTGATGAGTTGTGAGCTAAATATACCAGCTGGGTGATCTCCAGGAGATGAGTTGTGAGGGTAAATATACCTGCCAGCTAACTTCCAGGTGATGAGTTATGAGGGTAAGGATACCAGCCATGACCTGCGAGGGTGAATTCACCAGCCAGATAGCACCCCGTCCCCTCCTCAGACGATGAGCTGTGAAGGTGAATGGATCAGCTAGATGACCCCTAAGGTGCTGAGCTGTGAGGGTGAACGTAGAGATTAATCTCCAGGGTGTTCAGATCGGAGACTCGATGTACAACACCAGCAGCGGCGCATTGTCTCATTCGTGTATTAATTGATGGATTTATTTACTGATTCATTTATTGCACCATAGGCTTTCTTTCCTATACCTACAGTAAAGGTAACTATGATCTTATTTGTATTTGCGTTTTAGCTCTTTGTTTGTTTGTTTACATGTTGTGTTAGTGAGTGTTTGTTTACATGTTTGTTAGTGAGTGTGATGCTTTGTTTGTTTGTTTACATGTTTGTTAGTGAGTGTGATGCTTTGTTTATTTGTTTACATGTTTGTTTGTGAGTGTGATGCTTTGTTTGTTTGTTTACATGTTTGTTTTGTGAGTGTGATGCCCTGGTGCCTGTCCAGAGCACAGTACGTGACAGCATCAACGTGGTGTTTGCTGAAATGGAGAGAAAGCACGGCAAAACACTGGTCAGCCACACACTGGCCTACCTGACCCTCAGTAAGTAGAATCACTACGACGACGACGATGACGATGATGATGATGATGATGATAATGATGATGAAGAAGAAGAAGAAAAAGAAGAAGAAGAAGAAGGAGGAGGAGGAGGAGGAGGAGGAGAAGAAGAAGAAGAAGAAGAAGAAGAAGAAAAGAAGAAGAAGAAAAGAAGAAGAAGAAGAAGATGATGATGATGACCATGATGATGATCATGATCATGATCATGATCGATGTATTATTAGTCAGGCTTAACACACCAAAGTTATCTCTGCACTCATGCACGCATATGCACACTCATGCACCCACCAATCATTCACCTCTCTTTGGGAATGGGATGTCACGCATTCGTCTCTCTCCTAAAACGACTGAGAAACAAGAAATACAATTTCTATGCTACTTATAATTACACATGAAAAATCCAGTTCCACAAAATGGATTAATCAAAACTTAAAAGATCAATACTTCCTAATCCCAGGTTATAATAAAATGGCTTCTTATCTGGCCAGGTTTCCACACACACACAACCACTTTCACACCACACCACAGTTCTTGAACACGTCACTTTCAAGTTTTCTTCAGCACAGGAGTGATGGTGACACCCTTGGTTGACTTGCTCAGGGTTTCTGGACTGGGTCTTCATGGTCATCTCTGGGAACTCGACGCAAAATCTTCTTCTTTGTCTCTCTTTCACCCACCTCTGGGCTTCAAACTCAGTCTTTTCTTTTCAGCTTGTCTTTTACCCTGTGACCTTGCTGTCACTTCTGTCTCCCAGACCACGTTTATCTCAATCTTACTCTGTCCTGCTCACTCTTCTGTCCTCTCTCTCCTCCGTTCTTCTCTCCCTTGTGGTGTTCTTCTCTTCCCTCCTGATGTTGTTTCTCCCTCAGTTTATATAGGAATGGACACAAAGGATTTCCTTTAGGATCATGTCTTTTTCCATGTTACTTCTACCACCTTGTTCACAAGTACACTGAATCCCCCTGTAGCTACATTCTTCCACACATCAACATTCACACATCCCTACCAAACTGATTAGCAAACAACCACTTCACACCAGATGACATCAAACGTTCCCGCCGACTCCAGGAGCCACTTTAACATAGTAATTATCCTAGCAAAAGACACCAACGTCCTTACACATTCAACTAGCCTGACAAAGCATCAGCACAATGCCCCACGGCAATACCATCTGAACAATCTCTAGACTCCTGCTCTTCAAGGTCTGTTTACAAAACAACTTCAGCTGACAGAGTATTTAGCGCACACTCGATGCTCTGAGGTCCTAGTGGTTAATTTTTCCTCCCTTTTGCTTCAGGAAGGTTAGAATTTAGAAGGGTCCTCACTACTTTAGGTACCATCTATCATGTAACAGTTAATTACTGACCACTTCAAGCTCCTTGACACAGTTTGACCGTATGCACTAGGTGAGAGCGCTACTGTTAATTGCCCTATTTCTCCACCACGTGCGGCATTCTTTTCCTTTTTTTTTTTTTTTTTTTTGCTGTCCAACCTCTGCGCCACCTCAGAGGCAGTGCACCCACGCGCTCATTCCGACACCCCGTCCACAGCCACAGCCCGGTGGGCCCCGCCACAGCCCCGGCACCGGCAATCCACAGGGAGCAGTCAATGTCAAGTCGTCAAGAGGCAACCCCCCGGAGGAGACACTGCACTGCTGCCGAGTCACTTCAGTGGTGTTCAGTGGCGCCTGTTCTGATCTAACATACGCAGGACACACCACCTACTAAGCCCCCTACTGACGACAATAATTGCTTTAGTCGCGGAGCCGGCGTGAGTGAGCTCTCCCTCCGGAGGGCGCCACCACGTCCGTCCAACGACAGCCCCCATGGACTCGCCGATACCGGTGACCCCCGGACGGAACCAAACCAAGGCCACACAGATGTGGAGAGGACATCGAAATTGAGGTCACCATGAGAGCAGGGCATGAACGGCCACAGAATTTGAGACTTTTTTTTTATGCTGATCGATGAGAATGAGGATGATTAAGATGATGCTACGGATTTCCATTTCGGTCTGAGACTACATGACAGGGCTGTACTCTACGCTTCCTTTCATAATATATCCCGGCGTCAACCAGGCCCGAGAGATACAGACACCTGCAGTGCTGGTC
>JADBJO010012908.1:45000-55173 GCA_016801955.1 Conus betulinus | reverse complement strand
AGAGAGAATACGTCACGAATCCGAGAACTGATCTAATTGTGGTAGGCTTCTTGCGCCCACTCCAATGGGGAGAGTGAGGAGGAGGGAGAACGATGGATAACTGAACAACACCAACCAGATGCAAGTAATCTCAAAACATGTTTAGCCGTCATGACAATTGAAACCACATCAAGAAAACACATAATAATTTCAATAGTCAGTCATACTAAAACACAATAACAACAGCTCTGCACACAGATACCAAGTAATCTCAAACATGTTTAGACCCAGTCATGACATTGAAACCACATCAAGGAACACATCACAATTTCATGGTCAGTCTACTAAAAACACAATAACAACGCTCTGCAATCATTGGTCCACATGAGCTTTTGTACCGTGAACAGAGCAAGTTTAGTCCAATGATAAGAAACCTGGTACAATTTGAGATCACATAAAGGCCCAGACTAACTTTACAACAACAACTCTGATTACAAGTTTTCGGTGGTAAGCTGCACAGTGATTAAGTCATATCTTAGGCAATGTTTCCCTTTCCAACCAGCACTGATGTAGCAATTTAATAAGGAACTTCGTGACACTTATACTGTCTGGGTACGTTGCTTCTAAATCAGGATAGATTTCATTATAACCTGCATGTCTTTTTTTCTAGGGTCGATGATGCATGACCAGGCTGTCCATTCGCTTGGGTGTATCTTTCTAAACACTTTGTTACTAGCTGTGTTGTAAAGTCACATAGTTCAGCTGCTCATGTACCATCTGTTTGTGTGCCGTTGCACGTGTCTTCGCTTTTTTTTGCATCAGTCTCCGGTGGACTGAGAGTCAGGCTGTTGTTGGGCTCCCCTTTAGTAACCGACTATGATTCTTTTATGGTATCTTCCTATCAGTGGTGTTGTATTCCTCTGGTTCAATTTCTAAAATATCGGCCATCGCTCATTTTCACTGACTGACAGCCTATGTCACTTTGCATACAGTGACAGTGCTGAACCGCACTGTTGATCCACCATCTGTCTGATGCGCACACCTCTCAACTCCCAATGTCATTTCCCGTGTTGTAAAACAAACTAGGTAGAGCAGGGAGAAGCAAACCTGAATGAGATGACGAAGAATTTGCATGCTGTCGTGTTCTGTGAACCTCGGCCAGCCTCCTGTCCCTGGAAATCTGTGACGGACATTTTCCGACGAAGGCTTGGCGAGTGTTTGAGGTGTTTTGTCGGGTGGAGTTAGTGGCTGTTTCAAAAACGCTTAGCAGGACGACAGTTTTTTGTGCCCCGTGCCTTCTTTTCGGACGACGATAACGACAGTTCTTGTATTAAAGTTCACCATACATTCAAGAGGCGTCCGGGGTTCACTATGACTGGCATTTCCACTTGATATCCTGCGAAAGAAAAAATGCAATGGTCAGACACCTTTGTTGCAATGTGCTTGCCGATAACCGAGTAAGGGAAGCCACTCCAGAGAGAGAGAGAGAGAGGAGAGAGGGAGGGACGTTTAAAAGGATGGTTTTAGGTTGGGGTGGGGTGAGAAATAGGAGAAAAAAGAGAGAAAAGATGGGAGGGATGGAGATGGGAGGAAGGAAAATAGCAATGATGTGTGGGCGTGTGCTTTTGTGCGAGCTTGCGTGTATATGCCAGCTTTTCATACGTGTGCCGTGTGGTGTGTCTATGCTTGAAGTGCGCACTTTAAACATGGCTCGTCTAAAATCACAAATTAGTTAACACCCGTTAAATAAAAGATTCGTTTGGCATGGTTGTATTATATTGCAGTTATTGTGTGTTTGCGACGGGTTCTTCAATGTATTGGTATCATGATGGATTTATTGTTTGTTCGTGGCTTTATTTTAACTGATCAGTTGAACTTCGGTGGACCGTAGGCCAGCAAGTTCTAATTTTAACAAGTCAGTCAGTAGTAAATGAGATCAGTCCATCCAATCAGGGACATTTAACAAGTCAGTCAATAGGTGAATGAGATCAGTCCATCAATCAAACATTTAACTGGCGCTGTAGTGATACATATCACACATCATATTGTTTATAGTCTATAATTAACTCCTAAGGCCAGCAACGGAACTACCGAAAACAGCTTCGCACCAAAAGATTTAAAACACAAACAAACAAACAAACAAAAAGTCCCACGGCCAAAGAGCCGAACGGCAGAGAAGTGTCGGAAGCTTACTACATCTGTGGCACGACATGATGGAAGACAGCTGCAGCGCCCCCCCCTTTCTCTCTGCCGCTCTACCTTGGCACGTTCCAGAACTCAGGTTGGTACCCGTTTACTGCTTGATGGACAGAGATGGGGGGGTGGGGGTTGGGGGGGGGGGGGGGCTACAAAAAATGAATAAACAAATAGGTACATTAATAAATAGATAAATAAAGACCTATCATATAAAGGAATAAATAATTAAATAGAAATCTGCCCCCCACGAATGATTTGAGTTCACCATCGTGAGCTCCGCAGACAAGTGCTCTGACAATTCACTACGGCACTTCTTAAAATGAAAAAAAAAAAAAAGCACCCATGCAAGGCCATGAAAAAGAAAGTAAAAAAAAAAAGAGAAAGAAATAAATTTGTAAAAAAAAGGAAAAGAAAAACTATGCACAACTGAAAAAAGGTTGTAATTAAAACGTCAATGCCAAACGCGAGCGTACGCGCGCGCGCCTATGTGTGTGTGTGTGTGTATGTGTGTGTGTGTGTTTTGTGTTGTGTGTGTGGTGTGTGTGTGTGTGTGTGTGTGTGTGTGTGTCTGTATGTATGTTGTGTGTGTGTGTGTGTGTGTGTCTGTGTGTGTGTGTGTGTGTGTGTGTGTGTGTGTGTGTGTGAAAAGAGAGAGAGTGAGAGAGAGAGTGTGTGTGTGTATGTGTGTGTGTGTCTGTGTGTGTGAGAAAGAGAGAGAGAGAGAGAGAGTGTGTGTGTGTGTGTGTGTGTGTGTGTGTGTGTGTGGTGTGTGTGTGTGTGTGTGTTGCTGTGCCCTGCGATTTCATCTCTTCTCAGATCAGCATATAATACATACAGTAGCAACTGATAACAGTTGTTCAGTTCAGTTCATATTGTTCATAGCCCAGCCAGCTGCAGGGCCTATATCAGAGCTGTCACAATCGACAAGCCTACTGTAACTCAACTAAAAGGAGCGTTCTCACCAAACATCAGCACATTAATGAACGCAGATGCTTTACATCAAATATCAAAGAATTAAAGTTCACACGAGGATGTCCATCGGTAATACAGCATACAGATTTCCATGATGAATGAGAGTTGGTGAAGCAAAAAAAAAAAAAAAAAAAAAAAATGGGGAAAACAGGAGAATGGTGGCTGCACTTTGAAAAGGAAAGACACGAAAAGAGAAGAAAAAGAAAAAAAAATGTGGAACAAAAATAGAGAGGTAGGATGACTACCAAAATATGTTTTCGGATTTAGATTTTCGCTTTAAGTTAAAAAAAAAAAAAGATTCATCGGGCGTTCAAAACGAAAGCTTTTAAGGCGTAAAGCATATTCATAAAAACTAAATTCCGACAAATTGAAAGGTCACCTCAGTGTGGATGCACTCATGCCGCTCGTTCCAATCCCCCTGTCCACAGCCACAGCCCGGCTATCCACAGGGAGCAGTCAATGTCAAGTCGCCAAGAGGCAACCCACCAGAGGAAACACTGCACTGCTGCCGAGTCACTTCGGTGGTGTTCAGTGGCGCCTGTTCTGATCCAACATACGTAGGACACCACCTACTAACCCCCCTACTGACGACAATAATTGCTTAGCCGCGGAGCCGGCGTGAGTGAGCTCTCCCTCCGGAGGGCGCCACCACGTCCGTCAAACAACAGCCCCCATGAATTTGCCGATACCGGTGACCCCGACGTATATGAAGGGCATGGCATGAAGGCCCCAGAATTTGACTTTTTTTAAAAAATGCTGATCGATGAGAATGAGAGGATGATGAAGATGATGATTACTGTCGGTTTATTTTCAGATTTCCATCGCGGTCTGAGACTGCATGCATGACAGGGCTGTCCTCTATGCTTACTTTCATGGGATATATCCCGGCGTCAACCAGGCCCGAGAGAGAGATGCAAAAACCTGCAGTGCGCTGGTCAGGAAATTTGAGCAGTACTCTCAGAGACGCCATCCATTCAGTGGGTTAAAATCGACTGTGTGTCCCAGTCTTCCCAACTGCGCCCATAGCAAAGTCAGCTCTGGGAGGGGGCACGTTGCCCCCTTTCGTGGCCAAAAAAAAAAAATTTACCATCACTGTGATTTTGTGTGTTCTTGCGTGAAGCGTTGATTGTCTGTTTGCCACTATCTTTACTTATTTACTAATGTTGCAGTCTATTTATGACAAAGTCAGTGTTGTGAATTGTTCGGTGTGTGTTTCGATATAACGCCGGTTTCTTCTATATGGCCCAAAGGCAGGCCTATGCCCTGAGTTCATGTGTAGGACAGGGAAACGTATCAGCTGTCATAGATGTAAACACAGCCAGCACCCAACACTCAACACCACTCAACCCATCCACACACACGCTTCGCGCACGCACCAGAGAGAGAGAGAGGAGAGAGAGAGAAGAGTGAGAGTAGTGGGGCGGGAGGGGGATGGTGGGAGGGGGGGGAGCCTACAAACAGACAGACAGACTGACCGAGTTCAAAACAGTTCACCGCCCTGGTCCCCATTTTTTCCCCCGGACGACCCACCAACCCTTCTCCCCCTCTACCTTCAAATTACACTGCACGGACCACGCAACATGGCGTGCGTGACTCTTGAATGCCGGGAAGCGCATGCGCCGTCGGTGCGCCCTCGGTTCCGGTGCTCAATCGGGCAGAAAGCGCGTGAGGTCCGCGTGCGAGGCTGGGCCAAGATGGAGGCGTTTAGGGGAGAGGCTGGCTTCGACAGTCTCTCAACGAGGGGGTTGCCCCAGGGTAAGTAAAATTGTCCCCGCCTCTGGGTGGCCTGGCTGTGTATGCGGCTTTTGCGCTGAGTCCCGGTGTCGGTGGATAGAAGTCTACCCCCACACCCTTTGCCCTACTCCCCCCCCCCCCCCCCCCCCCCCCCCCCCCCACCTTCCCGCTCTTGCCTCCACTTTCTTTTCCATTTCCACTTTCTTCTTAAGTTTGATACTTTCAAAAGCGTTCAGTTTGGGAGTGGTTGGGAGATATTGTGGAAAATGCGCTGTAACGTTCCTGATTAAGTGTTCAGTATGTTTAATTGATGGTGCGTTTGAGTGCGCGCGCGCGCGCGTGTGTGTGTGTGTATGTGTGTGTGTGTGTGTGCGCGCGCGCGCGTCGCGATTGCGTGCGTGCGTGCGCACGCGCGCGCGCGCGTGTGTGTGTGTGTGTGTGCTGGGACCACTATGTCAAATGCGATGGAGTGATGTAATGCAATCTTCCTATTGAAAATGATTGAACTTGTGTGTGTGTTTTTCTTTTTTATCTATTTGTTTTACCACCACACATCCATCTTCTTGCTTTCCTTGCCGGCGGTGTCATTCATTTCATTACATCTGTACTTTCTCCTTTTCTTTATTAATTATTATTGTTCTTTGTACTTTTTTTCAAGATATGAATGGCTAGCCCCACAACATGCCTATTTGTACACATGCGTCCATTCATGTACTGCCTGCAAAGTTGCATGCGCAGGCTGGCTGCGTCAATCATATTACGCAAGCGGGCACGTTTCCACACACATACATATACGTGCACATACACATATTTCCAATGTGCATATTGGCACACACACCCACACACACACACACACACACACACACACACACACACACACACACCACACACACACACGCACGCACGCACGCACGCACGCCACGGCACACACACACACACACACACACACACACCACACACACACACACACACACAGACAAACACACACACACACACACACACACTTTCACGCGCGCACACTCACAAACACAAATGCACGCATGCACCACACACACACACACACACACACACACACACACACACACACACACACACACACACACACACACACACACACACGCACGCACGCCACACACACGCACCACGCACACACAAATGCGCGCGCGAGGGCAAACACACATGCACATATATGCTTGCGTGCGAGACAGCACACACGTTACGCATGCACACACGCGCGCGCGCGCGCGTACGCACGCATGCACGCACGAACGCACGTATGCACGCACACACACACACGCGCGAGCGCACACGCACGCATGCATACACGCACGCACATACGCACACACACGCACACACGCACGCACGCACGCACGCACACACACACCACACACACACACACACACACACACACACACACACACACACACACACACACACACACACTCGCACGCACGCACGCACACACGTACGTGCTTGCATGCACACGTTTGACATTTTTTATTTTTAGACTGTCATTCGTTCATCACGTGGAATATTACTTCGTGACTCATTTCGTCAACGTCAATGGCGACCTTCAAAACATTCATGACAAAATAGAAACCTCACAAAACACACACTTTCTAAATTGCAAGCATAATAACGCGATTTAACTCTGCACATTTTTTTTTGTTTTGTTTCTAATGCAGATCAAAACAGACATGCCATGGTTACTTTTTGTTATCTTTCCATTCGCCTGCATTTGACCGTCAGTTACAAAACACCCGGAAGTGTATAGTGCACCTTCTTCCGATGTCTGGAAAATCTATGCCTCCATTTTTTTATATTTTTTAATTCTTATAAGAGGCTGAAATTTCACCTTTGCGCTTGCAGATCCACAAAGCTTTTTTTTTTTTTTTCCTGTCTCTAAGCTTGGTAGACGTCTTGGTGTGACTCGAGGAGATTCTTCGGCGGCCTTGTCAAAATGTCCAGGGTAGAAATTTGCTTGGTGTAGTCCCTAAAAGGATGCATCACGTCCTTCGTGTCCATTCTCTCTGGTAGTGTGGGACCTTGATATAGTGTGTGTGTGTGTGGGGGGGGGGGGGGGGGGGGGGGCAGGGGGGGGGTGCGCGTGAGCTTTGCCTGTCATGGCTCTCCTTTGCTGGACGTGTTAGTTGCCCTTGCTGCAAGATGCGCAGACTTCGCTTGATGAGGCTGATTTATGACACACATAAAAGGGTTGGAGGGCAGGAGAGAGGGAGAGAGAGAGAGAGAGAGAGAGAGAGAGAGAGAGAGTTTCTGGAACACACTTGAAAAATTGCAGACAGCAGTCTTGTGGGTAAAGTCTTGAGAAAGCATCATTTCTTTCCCACACAGACTCCAGACAAAGGAAAGTATTTGATATATATATATATATATATATATATATGTATATATATATATAATATACTGAAGCTTCCATTCTGCAGCTGCATACAGGGACATGAGCTCTCGCGCGCAGGTGCATACACATGCACGCGCACACCCACACACATTATACAGACACGAATAAATGTAGTTAGACTGATGGGTATGACAGATGACGTCACAAAATCTCAGAAGAATCTCAGCAGTTAAAATTTCTATCGTCAACCTACCCCCCCCCCCCCCCCCCCCTCCTGACACATGCAAATGCGTACGCACTCTCGCGCGCGCTCGCGCCGCACGCCGCACACACACATACACACACACATGTACGCACGCACGCGCACACACACACACACACACACACACACACACACACACACCGTATGCACACGCACATATACCCACGCATACAGAGAGAAAGAGAGAGAGGGGGGGGGAGAGGGGGGGAGAGAGATGGTGGATAGATGACGTCATAAAACTACAGACGAATCACATTAACTTTAGAATATTCTAACCCATCCCCCCCTGACTTCCGTTCTCCCCTCCCCCTTCCCCACCTCTCATCTCTCTCCTCTCCTCTCTCTCTCTCCTCATCTCTCTCTCTCATCTCTCTCTCTCCTCTCTCTCTGTGTAAGAATGGCTGAGCCTTATATTAGCAGCAACGGTTTATTTTGGATATCATTCCTTACAAGGCTGACAGCAATTATGGAGGTACTATTCATTGCAGTGTACTCCATGGGAGAAGACTGAATTGCATGACTTCTCTCCTCCCCCACCCCCCACCCCACCCCCACCCCCCCCCCCCCCCCCCCCCTCCACCTGCCCTCTGCCTCCCCACTGCCCCTTAACCACCACCACCATCCCTTTTCCCTTGTGTGTGTGTGTGTGTGTGTGTGTGCGTGTGTGTGTGTGTGTGTGTGTGTGTGTGTGTGCGTGTGGTGTGTGTGTGTGTGTGTGTGTGTGTGCGTGGGTGTGTGTGTGTGTGTGTGTGTGCGTGTGTGTGTGATGTGTGGGTGGTGTGTGTGTGTGTGGTGTGTTGCGGTGTGTGTGTGCCGGATGATGGGGGAGTGGAGTGGGGTGGAAATGGGGAACCACACCCACGCAGCGCATACATTCGCGCGCGCACACTCTCGTACACAAACATTCATGTTCATCTATTCATATCCGTATACCTATTTCACACTCATGTTTTTACACACACACACACACTCATGCATACGCTCTCACGCGCGCACACACTTCATTATGATCATCATTGTTGTACTCCCAGTTCTTAATAGAACAGGGAGTACTTTACAATGGGAAAGGAAGAAAAACAAGCTGTCTGTGTCTGTCTGTCTGTCTGTCCGTCCCGTCCGTCCGTTCCGTGGTCAAAATGTGTTCCACCTCTCGCTCCAGACAAAACTACTGGGCCGATCTTTCTGAAAATTTGTAGCTATGTTCATTACAGGTCACGGATGATGCCCGATGTTTATTTTACCGTTATAGCCGCCGTTACTAACAGCCCATAACGTTTTTCCTTCTCTTCTTTATGTAATATCCCAGAAAGTACTTGGGCCGATCCATATTCTGAAAATTTGTAGGTATGTTCATCATGGATCACGGATGATGACTGATGTGTTAGTTTACCGTTATAGCCCTTACTAACGGCTATAACGGCCCATAACGGGTTTTTTCTTCTTATGGAATATCTTAGAAAGTACTTGGCCGATCTTTCTGAAAAATTGTAGATATGTGTTCATTATGGGTCACGGATCATGCCCAATGTGTTATTTTACCGTTATAAGCCGTTACTAATGGCTATGACGGCTCATAACAGATTTTTTAATGGAATGTCTCAGAAAGTACTCGGCCGATCTCTCTGAAAAATTTGTAGGCATGTTCATTATGAGTCACGGATCATGCCCCGATGTGTTATTTTACCGTCATAGCCGTTACTAACGACTATAACGGCCCCACAACGATTTTCTCTTTTTTACGGAATATCTCAGAAAGTACTCGGCCGATCTTTCTGAAAATTTGTAAGTATGCTCCTTATGGGTCACGAATGATGCCCAATGTGTTATTTTTTACCGTTATAGCCGTTACTAACGGCCATAACGGTCCATAACGATTTTTTATTCTTTATAGAATATCTCAGGAAGTACTTGCCCAAATCTTTCTGAAATTTTGTAGGTATGTTCATTATGGGCCACGGATGATGGCCGTTACTAACGGCTATATAACGGCCCATAACCGTTTTTTTTCGTCTTTATGGGAATATCTTAGAAAGTACTTGCCGATCTTTCTGAAAATTCAAAGGTATGTTCATTATGGGTCACGGATGATGCCCGATGTGTTATTTTACCGTTATAATACCCGTTACTAACGGTTATGATGGCCCATAAATATTTCTTCTTTTTTTTTGGAATATCTCAGAAAGTATTTGGCCGATCTTTCTGAAAATTTGTAGTTATGTTCATTATGGGTCACGGATCATGTTCGATGTTTTTCTTTTTACCGTTATAGCAGTTACTAACGGCTATAACGGCCCATAACAGTTTTCTTTCTGTATGGAAAATCTCAGAAAGTATGTGGGCTAATCTTTCTGAAAATTTGAAGGTATGTTCATTATGGGTCACAGATGATGGCCCATGTTTACCAGCATAGCCGTTACTAACGGCTATAACGGCCCAAAACGGTTTTTTTTTTTTTTTTTCCTGTTTATGGGATATCTCGCGCGTATTCAAGATAAACTGGGAGTACGTTTATATGCTTTGCATATTGTTTTTTTTTTAGTTACATTTACTACCACCACCACCATCACACTACTGCTGCTGCTGCTGCTGCTACTACTACTACGACGACGACTACTACTACTACTACTATTTTACTCCCAGTATCACTACTGTTTACCCACTTTGTTGTTGC
>JADBJO010012908.1:35000-40000 GCA_016801955.1 Conus betulinus | reverse complement strand
GTTTTTCATTTGATCTGGTCAGCTGCACAAGACCATCATATCAAGCTGAAAAATCTCAAAAGCAAAATTCTAGAAACAATTAAACAAACCACACAAATGATACAACGATGTCAAAGTAAACAAATAAAAAAAAGTCATGTCAAACGTGACAAAAACAAACAAACAATCAAACAAAAACGAAAACCCAGGCACAATTACACGGTCGAATAAAAAAAAAACGCATACATCCGTAGACTGGAGAGCTGATCTTTTCGTCTAATAAAGCATAGCAGGATAAAAAAAAAAAATGATGGAAAATGACGTGATTCTCCTCGTCTCTCTCTCTCTCTCTCTCTCTCTCTCTCTCTCTCTCTCTCTCTCTCTCTCTCTCTCTCTCTCTCTCTTCTCTAACTGTACTATAGACAAAAATGCAGAAACAAAATATAGCCGGCTACTCACCTAAGAACTGCCAAGGGTCATCTTGTATTTTCTAGGCGCTCAAAATAAGAGAAATATTGATAAATAGCGCCCCCCCCCCCCCCCCCCCCCCCTCTCCACGCCTTCTCCAATCCCTCCCAATTATCGAGGCCACACAGGAAGGAGAGGAGTAGTAGAGAACTAGTGGTGACATCATAAATAGACGAAAGGGAAAACACAATTTAGTATGAATAACAGCTAGAAAAAAAATGAAGACAGAAACAAAATATTCAACGGTGGTAGAAGCCAATGAAGAGAGTAGAAAAGATGGGGGGGGGGGGGGGGGGGGGGGAGGGAGGAGAGAGGAGTGGTGGACAGGTATTTCGCTTGTCCAATACTATCTGGGATTCGAACGCGCTGTTTGCAACAACAACAACAACAACAATCGTGATATCTGAAGTCCTCGACACAGCTGCAAATCAACGATGTTGCAGATCTGCCAGGCAGTACAGACGGCACCAGCATAGTCAAGCGGCCGTTTGTGTGGTTCTTTTCTCCACACTTAGCGTAATTACATGTTCCATCTTTTTCCTTTTCTTTTTCTTTTGTTCTTTTCTTTTCTCTCTCCTCCCCCCCTACCCCCCCCCCCCTCCCCGCTCCCCCCCCCCCCTCCCCGCCTTCCTTTCAATTTCTACCTATACCACAACGTTCCCAGAGCGGTCTTGCTTCCTTGCGAAAAAGCGTAAAAATCAGAAGCATCGTATATAGCCCTCTGTTGATGGATTTGTTTTACTTGTATGTATCTGTATGCCCCAAGGTTCTTAATTGTTTTTTTTTTTTTTTGTTTTTGTTTTTTTTTCCTGCTTCCGTGTCACCTTAGAAGCGCTTTATGGTGATCATCAATGTGCTCGTGGCCATTACTCGAATGATGATTATGAGGAGAAGGAGAGAAGGAGGAGGGTGTTAATGAATGGTTTTACAAAGGATGAACACACAACGAAAAGCACGGTCGACCAAATTGCGCAAACAGAATGGGAGGTGGAAGGAGGAGTGGTGGGGGAGGGGGGGTGGAGGCATGAGAGAGGGCGAGGCAATGGGTTGGGGTGGGGGTATTTGACAGAAACGGGCGGGGAAACGTATTGAACACAGAGAGAGAGAGAGAGAGAGAGAGAGAGAGAGAGAGAGAGAGAGAGAGAGGGCAACAACAAAGACGACGACGCCCGTGAAATGACCCCAAGGATTTGGCTATCGGCCGGTAGTCCGTCTCGGAAACTGACCCACCCAAGACACTGCAACAGAAGGTAGGACAGACCACGGCCCTGCGTCCGAGCCGACTGATTTGACGTCACTTTTCTCTCACATTTCATCCCGAAGACGCGCTTACACAACGTATCGTCCCGGGCCGCCAACGGCTTAGGCCCCGCTTCTTGCTGCAGGTCGTCGTTTCGCGCCATATGGCGAGGTAACTCTACCCTGTCATTGATGGAGTTACCTCCCGTGACGCTGGCCATGTTCGTGAGCAGACGTTGGGGAGGCGGACGCCTGGCAGATTTGGCCAAGTGTTGATGACGTTTGTGGAGGTACTTTGCTCTGTTTACTCACCGATCGAACATGATTTTTTAATATTGCTGATAACCGTTTTGTCCTCTCCCAAGAGTCTTGTAAACCGGGGTGATCTCTCACACTGAAAAGCTGTCTTGTGGGTGACGCAGCGGGGCTGCAGCGGGGCTGGCCAGAGAGAGAGAGAGAGAGAGAGAGAGAGAGAGAGAAGTAGCGTGCGCGCATGTGTTTGTTGTTGTTATCGATATGAATAATCTTGTCTGCCTAATGATATCATTGACTGTATTTTGATATCCTTGATATTCCCCTCTTTGTTCACAGGATTCCCTTCATTTTTAATGTTTATGGTGTTGTTGTTTTTTTTTAAGTTTTAACAAACATGGAACACATTTTGATTGATGGTTTTGATGTCTTTACTGTTAAGATTTTTCTTTTTAGTTTGGAATCGTTCTATACATGACGTCGATAGCAGCTGCAGTAGTGTTAGCAGCAAAGTAGCAGCAATAAGTAGGGGGTAGTAGAAGTAGAAGCGAACATCGCAGTAGAAGCGAACATCGCAAGCAGCGCCGTTTTTGTCCCATGGAGACTTTCTTTTATGGGAGCACACAAAACTGCTTAGACTTTCTCCCTCTTTGCTGTAAGTATGATAAATTCAGACGAGTTAAGCGATACAAATCCTTTTTCATTTTTTTTGTAAGAAAAAACAAATGTTAGGCAGAAATGAGGACTGGGAGTTTGGAATGTATTTTTTAGATTATAAGTGTTCTTTGTAGTTTACATTTCAATCACCAAATGGTGGTTTGAATTTATTTATTTGAGGGGAAAAGAGCGGAGGGGTTAGGAGAGGTGGATATCGCGGGTAGGGTGTTGTGTATAAATCAAATAGTTTGTCAGCGCCATGACACCCACGCCGCTGATTTCCATTCTGCCATGACCTACACACACCCAGACGTTCCCATTCGGAGTGTCAGCGCCAACACTCGGCAGGTAGCTATCAACGTATCAGGTCGTCAAAAGGCCGCCTGCCCGACGAAGGCCCGCCTCGCTGCTGAGTCAGTGTGCTGATGGTCGCTAGTGCCTGTTCCCATTTCACATGTGCAGGGTACGTCCTACCAGGCCCCCTCTTGACGACAGTAATAGCTGAATCGTGGAAGCAGATTGGATGGGTACCCCCTGAGGGCCAGGCGGTGAGTAGCGTCCTGCTCCCGTCAGCGACGATCCACGTGAATCCGCCACACAGAAGACGCTGACGTGAGCTCAGCATGGCTGTGGGGGTGGAGGAGGAATCAAAAAATGTGGCCTTCGTGAAAGGAGGGCGCGCAGGACCACAGAAACCTAGACGATTATTGTCATTATTATTATCATTACTATTATTATTATTATTATTACTATCAATATCATTTTTTCATTATTATGGGTTGTTGTTATTTTTCTTATTACATGATTGATGAGGATGAAAAAGGAAATGCTGTGAAGGTCCGTTATCGACAGGGCAGTTTGTGATCTCTGCTTTCCACCAGGACAAATCCTGGCATCAAGCAGACCCGAGAGGAACCGACGATGCTGGTCAAGGGAAAAACAATTCTCACAGACGCGCCCGTGCAAAGGGGTGACCCTCAGCCTGTATGGTTCCAGACTTCCCATTCCAGGTTCTTGCACACTCCACCGGAGCCTTGAGTGGGCAGTAGCCGAACAACCCCACAACCCTGGCATGCCTCGGAAGGAACTGGATCCACCCACACAAACCTCCAGGCTGCCAGTCTGTGACACAGTTGATCACCGTGTCAAGAAGACAGATCGTGTAGACCTCTCGGTCATCATTGTGACAGCTTAGCCTGTCCACATATCAGGAAGAAACCACGTTTAAACTACGCAAGACAAGAACGCAGAACGTCAAACTGAGGACGCTTTCGCTTTGCCTTCAGCTTGAAGATAACATTAAAGACATCGTAGGAGCGGAGAAGGTTGATTTCTTGGTCAACATCCGCGGCCCTGCAGGTTCATAGTTCAGATCCGCCACCAATTTCACTTTTCCTCCACAACAACTCGTGTCACGGAACAAAACAACATGACAAAAGAGAGTAGGCGACGGGGACAATATCTGCCGCAGGAAATTGCATGAAGGGGGCACCATACTGCTGGACGAATGGGGAAGCTGGGGGGGAGGGGGGGAGGGGGGGGGCGGATGAAAAGAAACTCTTGTCGTCCGGACCACCACGACAAACCAGGGGGACACCCCTCCGTTGTGTCTTGTGTGAGTCCCCTGTCAACTTCCCACCCCCATCCCCACCCTACCCCCACTTCCCATCCTGCTCCAAGCCAACGGCGACGCTTCATGAATTCATCATCGGGGAGACCGAGCGCGGACCACCGCTCTCCACTAGCGGCGACAATGGGAACCGGGGGGGTTACCCCCCCCCCCCCCCCCCCAAACCCCGCCCACCCAATTATCGCCCGGGCCGCCCAGCAGCTCGGCTTCACTGCCGGAGTTAACGTCGCTTCCGGCAGGAGGGCGCGACAGACGGCAAGATCGGATAACTCTTGTGTTCACAAAACGCCCAGTAACTGTTCTTGGGGTGTTGGGGGTGGGGGGGGTGGGGTGGGGGAGCGGGCTTCGGTCCTCCCGCTTTCTTCCTACCATTTCATCTTTTCTTCTTCTTTTTTTTTTTTTTTTTTCCTTTCTGTCTTTTCTGTCTGTCTTTCTTTCTTTTTCTTTAAACTTGTTTCCAGAGATTGGCCTGCGAAGGCGTACGGCTGACCCCCCGTCATATTGCGAAACAGAGCGGTAACCTTTCTCTTTCTGCTGCGTTTGGTGTCCATTGTCCAGGTTTGTGGTGCGAGCTAACAGGGCTGAGACCGCATGCACATGCGCACCTCTGGCGATTTCCTTAGGTTGGAGGGAGGTCTGGTGGAAGGCCTGCGGCGGCCGTGGGGGGGGGGGGGGGGGGGGACGGGGGATGCTGGGGGGTGTGTGTTCAAACACTGAATCAAGGTGATCGCCTTGATACACGCCCTCTTCTTGTTGCTGTCTGTGTTTGTTGCTT
>JADBJO010012908.1:0-7500 GCA_016801955.1 Conus betulinus | reverse complement strand
ATAATGATAATTAACCTCTTCCTAGCAAATCCACTGCTGTTTGGTGTGATCATAACACATAGAACTGCTACGCATGTTCAGAACGCAAACTTCATTCACGTACGATCCTTGTCCGCTTAATACTCTAGACGTCATAGTTTTCATTGAGGAAAACGGGCAGAACGAATCAGTATGCGATCATTTTTATTTTCCAGGCTTCATTCACGTGTGAGGTGTTATAGCCAGCCTTCTAGGTGATGCGGCAGAAAAGTGGCCAAAGAGAGGAGGTAGGAAGTGACCACATGCAGGCACCATGCTTTGAGTTTCACACGGGATGGATTTCTTTAGTTTTGTTTTTTTCTTCTACCCGTTCCATCACCCCCTCTGTCTGTGAGCTAATCTTTCAGAGGACTATATAAGCCAAGATCCTGTATGCCGCGTGTGCTTCACGCACGTTAAAGAATCCACGACAACAAAGGAAGATAATTGACCCTGGGGAAAATCGGGAGGTTGGGAGGGGGGGAGGGTGATATCTTTGGTAGATGACCAAGAGCGCGTGTAGACAAACTGAACAAGTGAAGGGGAGGAGACGGTGGTATGGGGGAGGGGGCATGCAAAGAGCGCGTTCGGTCATTTACACATTTCGTGTTGTTCAAAGTTCACGCGACCGCAGAGAGAGATCATAATTATTAGGACTGTTATAGGTTACAAAATCCATTCCCTCTATGAATTCCAAGCGGAAAAGGTTCCTTTCAAACAGAACAAACTCGGCATAAAACTGGATTAATTTTCTACAAAATTTTAGACGAATTGGGACCACAAAAAAAAATTACTGACCTCTCTTAGAAAGTCAGAAATCGCATCTGGTGGAAACACCGATGAACAGGCCTAAGTCTTTTCATGGAGTCTGCTGTGGAGTGTTTATGTCTGGCACTACGTATGTTGGAACACTCTAGAAGAACGCGTTTCCTAGTGAATGGCGCACAGCATGTTTGTGTCTGACACAACAATATTGGAACATTCTATAAGAACGTGTTTGTTCTGTGAATGGCGCACAGCACGTTTGTGTCTGACACACAGCAGTCTGTGGACACAACGTGAGTTGGAACACTCTGGAAGAACGCGTTTCCTAGTGGATGGCACACAGCATGGTAAGCACCATGTAACCTTTATTTTCTTTTTTTTTTTTTATTTTTCTGTTGTAGGGTTTTTTTGTTTGTTGTTGTTTTTGTTTTTTGTTTGTTTTTGTTTTTTTTAAGAGACAGAGGAGTGTGTAAATGGATCTGCCTGTGTAAAATCAGCACACAAGAGGTTCTCCTTTTCGGCCACAATTTAGGACAGGTCTGGATTTTTTAAAAAAAGGTTTCTCACTGTTTGTGTGCGTTCTAGTTCACTCGCACGCATGCTCATAAGAGCGCATCATGGCGTCAGTATGAGCGCCTCCCATCGTGCAATGGCAGTATAGACTCAGAAATGACGCTCTTTCTTAGTCCTTGGAAACCACGTGTAGTTTTCACTGTATCCAGAATGAAATGGGTTTTACACCTGGGGGGGGGGGAGGGGGGGAAAGCATGAATTAAAGTCAAGGTTTTCAAACGTCTTTTGTTTGTTTGTTTGTTCGTGTATGTCTCTTTACATAGCCGTGAAATCGGCACATGGTTTACGTTTAGTATGTTGTCGTCTAGTTAGGTGTAACCGCTCGCTTACTGAGAGCCGAAACAACAGCGCGCGTATTGGCAGTTGAACGCGTGTGTACAGGCGGCGCGTGTTTATCACGTGCTGTATAAAAAGGAAGAATCGGGTGGCGCTGTTCGTTGGAGACAAAGTTGGCCCCTGTAGAGAAGTCCAGATTGCACATACACAATGATGATATGCAACACAACACAGGGAAAGTCGATATATTACATATAAAATAAAACGATACAAGGGGGAATTTTGTTTTGTTTTGTTTTAATCACTATTAAGCAGCTTTTCGGAACAAAACCAGTTAAACGCAAACAATACAATAAAGGGGGGAAAAAAAACAAATCAATACAATATAAACAATGCATGAATTTGATACAATGTCCAACAGAGTATTTGTATTGTAAGTTTCCTGCACACAAAATCATGTAATTGTGTATTGTTTTGTTTTGTACTATGTCATGTTATTTTTGTACTGTACTCTATTCCATTGCATTGTCCTGATGTGTGTCGATTTGCTTTCCTTGTTTGGTTTTGTACGGTTTTGTTTTGAGTTGGAATTGTACGGCATTGCATTATGGTGTTTTGCCGAGAGAACAAATGTGCTGTGTCGGGTATTGTATTATTGAATGTACTTTGTGTTTGGTTTTTGTCCTTTTTTTGCATGTTGTGTTGTTTTCCTGCATTTAGTTGTTTTGTTTTTCGTTGTGTTTTTTTTTTTGTTTGTTTGTTTTTGTATATTGCGTTTGTTTTCCGTGCATTGAGTGGGGTTTTTGTATCTCTGTGGTTTCTGCATTGTATTTATTTTGTTTTCAATGGACGTAGATTGCGTTTCAGCGTTGAGATTGTTGTGTGTTGTAGGTATACTGTGTGCTGTGGGTGTGTGATTTGTATCGTCATATTGCTGTATCTGAAAGCCTGGTATTTTTTTCAATTGGATTGTCCACAACAGAAAGACAGTAGTGTACTGTAACATCACAGTATCAATACCGTTTCACTTGTTTTCTCTTTTTTTTTTTTTAACATCACATCACATTACTTTGCACTTGTTTGACCTTTTTTGTTCTCTTCATTTCTTTGCTTGCTTGACCTTTTGTTCTCTCTCTCTCCTCTCTCTCTCTCTCTCTCTCTCTCTCTCTCTTTCGAATGCTTTATGTTGTTACATATCGAAGGGTTGTTCTTCTTTCCTACGTACGTACTTTGTTTGTATATTTCTCACCTTATTTTTTTATCAGACAAAAAAATACAGCACTCGCATGATTACGAACGCAGTAGTCGCATGTTAAAAACAGAAGAAAGGAAATGAAAAAAAAAAAAAAACAACATACAAGGAAAAGGTGGGAAAAAAAAGGGAGATACAATACTTCATGTTGATAAACATAATACCCCACTACACAATTATTCATAACAAACAAACAACAAAAAAACAAACCCACCAACACCAGACTTTGTTGACGCCATACTGGGCACCCTAATCGCCGTCCACAGTGTCTTACCTACTTTTGTCGGCGCACCGGTCCATCTGCCTTGCTGAACCAGCGGGTCTTGCTTACGAATAATCTCAGGCTCTCTGATAAAGCCTATGCAGACCACAAGTCGAAACAAAAGTCTCATAAACGAAAGATTAGCATTGAAAGACCCCCACTAACATTTTATTATAACACAACAGAGAGAGAGGACGAGAGAGTGAGAGATGGATGGGAAGGAGGAGGAGAGGAGGATGGGAGTTGAGAGGGTTGTGCGGGGAGGGGAGGTACGGGCGAGGGTGTTGGGAGATCTGAGACGAGGAGGGATGGGGGGGGGAGCGGGAGATGGAGGGAGAAGCAAGGGGAGCGGAGAGGGGCGGAGAGGGAGGAGAGAGCGGGGTTGAGAGGCGGGTGGAGGGACGAGGGGAGACGGAGGAGTGGGGGAGGAGGAGGGGGATGAAGGGGAGGGGGAAGGAGAGTGGTTGGGCTGAGGCTGGAGGAAGGGAGAGAGAGGAGAGATGAGGCGAGATGAGAGATGCGGAGCGGGACGGGGAGGGCATGCGGTTGAGGAGAGAGAGGATGAGAATGTGAGGGAGATAGGAGCCGCGGAGGAGAGTCGAGAGAAAGAGAGATGGGAGGAAGGAGAGAGAGGGGAGACACGACAGATAGGGACAGACAGACAGACAGAGAGGCGGGCGGGGAGGGGAAGGGGGTTATTATAGAAAGGCGGGGCAACCCTCTTTTTGACGGAAAGTATCTGCACCACTGATGTTTATCTCAAGTTTGCACGACATTTAGTTTTGTCTGTTATCTCTGTTTGTTCTTATCTTATCTGTCTGTCGGTCTGTTCTACCTCTCGCCTACATCTCTCTTGACTACATGTGTAGTGATAGTTTGTTGTTTGTTTGTTGTTGTGTTTTTGTCATTCATGTAAAAAAAAAAAAAAAAACTTGATGATAACATTTGAAAAAAGTATGATATATGAAAACTTGTAGATACTATTAAATTTTCTTTCTGGAAATGTGTATATAAGTTTATTGTTCATCATGGTGAATAAATAAAAAAGGTAAAAAAATAAAAAAAAAAAAAAGAAAGGATGGGAAAGGCGATTATTAATTTAAGGGGGGGGGGGGGGTGGGTTGGGGGGGTGTATGGGGGCCGGAGGTGGCGGGGAGGGACGCGCCCGCTAGCGATTTGCGTCTGGTTACGCTGCCCAACCTCTTCCATGTTTGTTTCGTAAAACCGTACTTTAAAAAAAAAAAAAAAAAAGTTAGCAGAAAAGTAAAAGCAGATACGTAGCAACAAGAAGTAGTAGTTCCCCCTGTAACGGGCCGCAAACGCCCTGTCCCACCCGTCTTGATGGTGCGCGACCAAAGTGGGGGATCGTGTCAGCAGGCCTATGAACTTGGACTATGGGTGATTTTTCTTTCCAGTGAACCTGGTGTGTGGAGTGCGTTTATGTTTCTAGGTGTGTTTGTATTATGTCTGGGTGAGAAAACCGTCTTATTGCCCGTCGTGTCAGGAAACTGCCTGCACTTGTTACCGCCCCCTCTTACCCCCCCCACCCCCCTCAGACCCCCCCCCCCCCACCATCGCCCCCACCCCACAGCCCATTCTTGCCTACTACTCCCATTTCCTCCTGTCTTGCCCTTCGATACCCCTACTATCCCCTGGCTCTCTCTCTATCTCTCTCCTCTCTCTCTCTCTCTCTCTGTCTTGTCTGTCTGTCTGTCTGTCTCTCCTCTCTCTCCTCTCTCTTCTCTCTCTCTCTCTCTCTCTTTCTCTCTCTCATTAATGATCATAAGAAAACAGATATTACGAGGAAAGTTGGTCTTGCGTGACAGCTGTGAGATCTTACAGTTGTGTGTGTGTGTGTTTGTGTGTGTGTGTGTGTGTGTGGTGTGTGTGTGTGTGGTGTTTCAAATCTTTTTTTTTTGTTGTTGTTCATTTGTTTGTTTTGCTCGCACGTCTCTCTGTGTCTTGTGTGCGAACTATCATTTTCTTACCAAACCGATGAGAAAGGTGTGATGGGGCAGTTTCACTGATTGAATGTTTCTTGAATTTGTTTATTAGTTGGGTTTGGTTTGTGTACTTCATTGGAAGTTTTCTATGTGGACCGTGCACGTCGGTTCTGGGTCAACGGTGGAATTCAAACAGAAGTTAGTGTGGAGGGCGCAATTTCACTCCGCATGATTGATCTTTCTTTCTGTCACACACACACACACACACACACACACACACACACCACACACACACAACACAGCACCACACACACATACACACACACACACGCACACGCGCGTCCACACACACACAACACACACACACACAAACAATACCACAAACGCACGCACGCACACGCGCGCGCGCCGCAATACACACACACACATATACACACACACACGCGCGCATGCACGCGCCAGCACACACAACACACAACACACACACACACACACAACCAACAACACACAAACACAACACACACACACACACACACAAACTACACGCCACAACACACATGTAGGCCTACATACGCGCGCACACCACACACACACACACACCACCACACACACAAACACACGCACGCACGCAACGCACGCACACGCACGCAACGCACGCACAAGCCAGTACACACACACGCCACACATGCACGCACAACGTCGCGCACGCACACACACACCCCCACTGTACACAACACACCACACACACACACACACACACCCAACACCACACACGACACGCACGTACGCACGCACGCAACGCACGCACGCACGCGCGCGCACACACAACACAAGCAAGGTACCACACGCACTTACACACAGACCATCACACACACACACAACACACCACACCCCACACACCACACACATAACAAATACACGCGCGCGCGCGGCGCGCGCACCGCATTTAAGATGATAATCACTGAACCTGGCCTTTCGGCGTAACAATGCCGTTTGGGACATAAAGAAAATCTTCCATGACCTTTAATGCGCTCTATAAATACAGAGTTTCGGGAAACAGAATGTAACTAGCGCTGTGTCTGTGCGTGCCTGGTGTCTGTGTGCGTGCGCGTGTGTGGTGTGTAGTGTGTGTGGTGGTGTTCGTTTTTCTCTTGTGATGTGTGTGTGTGCGGGGTGCGTGTTGTGCGTGCGCTCGCGCGCGAGAAGGCGCGCGCGTGTAGGTTGTGGGTGGGGGAGTGCGGGAGTGCGCTGAATGCGTGCGTGCGGATGTGTGGCTGTGTGGGGGGCGGTGTGGTGGTGTGTGTGTGTGTGGGACCGGGTGCATGTGGGGTTAGGTGTGTGCCTGTGTGTTAGAGGGTGTGTGGGTGTGGTGCTGTGTGTTGTAGTGTGTGTGTGTGTTGGTGTGGGTGTGCGTCGGCAGTGACGTGCGTGCGTGCGTGCATGCGTGTGTGTGTGTGTGGGTGTGGTGTGGTGGTGTGTGGGTGTGTGGTGCGTGCGGGAATTGCGCGCCCGCGCGCTAAAGTAGGGAGAATAGAGCGGGAGTACATAAAGGCGGCAACAGCTTAGCAAGTCGCACCTAAGGCGCGTTGGGCAAGTGTTCAACCTGGCTTCGGATGATGTGACGCAGCAATAGACGACCATTAGCCCAGGTCTACAAGTTATGCCTATCAATGCCCAACAAGTGAGAAGATGAAGGTCGATTTGTATCTCGTGTTCAGGTTGAGGATCATCTTCCTGCGCCGCACTACCTACGTCCCCACCAACTCCCCGATTTTTCTCACGCGCGAGCGCAAAGTGGGTTGCGCACACACAACACCACACACCACAAACGGCACCACGCAGCACTGCACCGACCACGTCATACACACACACACACCACACACATCACACACACCACACACCACACACACACACACACAACACTCACACTACACACCACACACGAGCCAATTCCCCACACCCCAGCACACACACACTACACACCACACAACACACACACACACACTATGTACACGGATTTATAAACACATGTGGAGTCGTTTTATCTACACTTTGGAGACTTTTTTATTTTCTTCCTTTGTTTGTGGTTTGTTTGTTGTGTGTTTGTGTGTGTGTGTGTGTGTGAGTGTGTTGTGTGGTGTGTGTGGTGTGTACGCGCGCGCGTGATCAGCGTGAGTGTATGAGTGCGTGAGGGTTGATATGCGAGTGTGCTTGGACTATTTTGTAGTGCGGGTGTGCGTGCGTGGGTCGTTGCGCAGCGCGCGCGCGTGTGTTTGTGTGAAAGTTTGTGTGTGTGTGTGTGTGTGTGTAGTGTGTGTGCTGTGTGTGTGAAAGAAAGTGTGTGGGTGTGTGTGTGTGTGGTGTGTTGTGTGTGTGTGTGGTGTGTGTGTGTGTGTTAAGGCGGCGGAAGA
>JADBJO010012907.1:53344-55193 GCA_016801955.1 Conus betulinus | reverse complement strand
CCCCCCCCCCCCCCCCCCTCCCAGTATGAACCACTACTCCCTGAGACACACTTCAGGATGGGGGTTCGAGGGGCAATGTCTACGGGGGGGCATGTAAGAACAATCCGAAGTATGCCTATGCCAAATCAGATCTGGAGACGTATGGAATTTGTTTGATTGGTCAAAGTATGAGATCGATTAATGTGTTCCACAGAGGCATTACGGAAGGAGGAGGGAGGAGGAGGAGGTGGAGGAGGGAGTGGACAGGGGAAGGAGGAGGGCGGAGGGAAGGAGGAGGAGATAGGAGAAGAGAGAAGAGGAGAGGGAGAGGAAGGGAGAGCGGAGAGCGAAAGGAGGGAGGGAGGGAGAAGAAGGGGGAGGGGAGGAAGGAGGAGGAGGAGGAGGAGGGGGGGCAGGAGAAGAAGAAGAAGGAAGAAAGGAGAAGAAGAAGATGATGATGATGGTGATGATGGTGGTGGGGGTTGTGGTGGTGCGGTGGTGGTGGTGAGTGGTGGCGGTCACAGCACAATGTTGCTGCACTTCTACTGACAAAATGTTGTCGTATATACACAAATTTCTCTCTCTCTCTCTCTCTCTATCTCTCTCTCTCTTCTCTCTCTCCTCTCTCTTCTCTCTCTCTCTCTCTCTATCTCTCTTCTCTCTCTCCTCTCTCTCTCGCACGCACACACATTTCATATGTGTCCCCAAAGACCCACCCACCCCCCGCCCACCCCCCACTCTCCCCTTCCCCTTCATTATTGTTATTTTCATTTTTATTTTGATTTCTTTTTTTCATTTTTTCCTCTTCTTCTACTTTCGTTTAATGTTCATTATAATTGCATGACCGCTTTTATTTGCTTGTTTGCTGTATTACATTATTCCATTTCATTGCATATTGTAGTCCCTGCTCAGGGCGAGGACTGGATGTAAAAAAAAAAAAAGCAGTCAGTGCTTATCTATCATCCTCGTAAATAAAGAATTTGTCTTGCTTTGTCTTCTCTCTCTTCTCTCTCTCTCTCTCTCCTCTCTATCTCTCTCTCTCTCGCTCTCTCCCTCTCCTTTCTGTCTCTCCTCTGCTACACACTGACACACACGAGAGGAGAGGAGAGAGAGAGAGCGAGAGAGACGCGGAGACAGACAGAGACAGACAGACAGACAGACAGAGAGAGAGTATCCAAAAGTCTGTTTAGTTTTTGTTGTTGAAGCAAAAATGTTTACGGCCCTTCACATAGGACATTCGACATGGATTAGGAGGATGAAAACACGCACATCTGCCTCATAATTGCGTGAGGTGGATTCATTGCTGAACAATTAACAAGGAAACTTCTTCGTTAACTGTGTGCGTGATTTGTGTGCGTTTATGACATAAACTACAAAGACAGAATAGAGGAAACGCAGGATTTTTTTTTAAGAAAAAAACAGAGAATGCACAAATACATTTTTTTCCCGACCCTTTATTATGGAAAAAGTGCAAAACCCTTTATGACAATTGATAAATCAAACAATTATTAGAATGCCATATGCGTACGCATACAAAAACAAGAAATTTTCAGAGAGAGAGAGAGAGAGAGAGAGAGAGACGAGAGAGAGAGAGAGAGAGAGAGAGAGAGAGAGGAGAGAGAGACAGATACAGAGACAGAGAGACAGAGACAGATACAGAGACAGAGACAGAGAGACAGACTGAGACAGAGAAAGACAGACAGAAAGAGAGACAGAAACAAAGAGACAGAGAGATGGGAAGACAGGCAGAGACAGAGACAGACAGAGACACAAACAGAGAGGACAGACAGACAGACTGACTGACGAACGTAAATAGAAAGATGGGCAGACACAGGCAAACAGACATTTTGGCTCTGACACTTTCATTCAT
>JADBJO010012907.1:33344-35844 GCA_016801955.1 Conus betulinus | reverse complement strand
CATCCTCTGCACGCAGACTTGTCATTCGGTCCGCCTCTTCATGTCGCACCTTGTCGTGGGGAGAGGGGGGTGGGGGGTGGGGGCGTACCTTCGCTGCGCCACTCTACTTCACCTGATGTTAGCCAGCATTTTCTGTAGGTGAGGGTAGAATTGTCTCGCTGTCAATGATTCAAAGGCAGGCATGGCATCAGGGAAACGACCTCCACGTTGGAATCTGTGCTGCGTTCAAGGGTATTTTCTGCAGGGCTAAGGCCTGGCACCTCAGCTCTGTAGTGCAGTGGAAGCCTGTTAATCTTGCTTCTGTCTACCATCCCCATTGTCCATTACTGAAGAAGATGTACAGCCGTGCTCCTATTCTCGGGGATGACGTTCTTCGAGCATGGCCACAGTTATGGCTGTCCTGCTTCCAAGGCTGTGTTTGTCTCTTGTGGTGCGCTAAGGTGCCATGGTACTGACGTAGAAAGTTTTCACATTGTAGATCCACTTAGGAAAGTCGCTGACAAGATTCTTATTTTCCACTCTGGCGGGAGCTGTGTTCGGTGTTGGCTCTGTATGGCTCTAGTCTCTTTCAGAACACTTCCCTGTTCCGTCATTCTGATGTTTGCTCTTTGGCTCTTGTATTCATCACATGGTCCGTGGACGGCATTGCCCTTTTTGAGCTGTATTACTGGTGCGAATTCTGTTCTCTTGTTCAAGGATTCAACGCCTGTTATCCCATGCCTTTTATGTATGGGCATAGATTTCATGGCGCCGGTGGCGATGCAAAGAGCTTGTTTCTGAAATCTGTCTGGAGTCTGGTCATGTTAAAGAGCTGCTGTATCTATGCGTCAGGGCCATTTTCAAGATACAATCTAACTGTACCTTGACGGACACTCTTGAAAGTCTTCTCCTCACCTCCCCACCATGTTCAACTACTTTTTTTGACGCTGTTCAACACCTTTCTGGCTTCCACGTTTGGTCATTTAGGCCATCTTATCAATGATGACACCCCCCCCCCCCCCCTTTCCTCACCCCTCAAGTACGTCTGTTGGTCTTTGCACCGAGTCGAGCGTCTTTTTTTTTTTTTTTTTTTTTTTTTTTTTTTTTTTTTTTCTTTGTTGACAGACGTAGATGACGGTGCTAATCCACTCTCTGACATCCTCCAGGGCGAGCTGCAGTTTGCACTTTGCAGTCGTTGCACACCCTCCCATGAAGCAGAGCACCAGATCGCCTGCTGGCAAGGCTGCGTGGATTCTTTGAAGTAGCTCCGCGTTAACATCGTCGATGAGGAGTTCAAACACAATAGGTGGTACGCTTCCCCTTGGGAGACCCCATGACAGAGCAACACCCACTGGCCACAGTACCTGTCCCCTGTCAGTCTGACGGCTGTGCAAGTATGATACGGACAGCGTGAAAGCTTGACCTTGAGCAAAGCACCTGTCCTGTCCACATCTTGTCGAAGGTCTATAAAGATCAATAAAGCCTGTGAACATTTCCTTCTGATCTTGAAACCTGCCCGGAAGATGGTACTGTCGGAGTCCAGGCACCACTGTTGATGTGGGTGGATGTGTCTATATTCAAAATAAAAACACCATAGCCACCCGACACGCAAGAACTGTTCTCTTTTTGTGAACCTTGTGTTCAACCTGTCTCCACTTTAATATTTTAGACGAAAATGAAAACGAAAACGCAGCACAGCAAGAAACAAATTCATAAATATTCATAAACAATAATAATAAAAAAAAATTATTAAGAAACAAAAAAATAAATGTAGGGTACAAGAAAAGAAATTATATTAGACATTCAATAAAGTATGTAATCTAGTTCGTCCAGTGTCATGTAACATGAAGTCTTTGGTTGTTCAATCGATTATCTTGAGACATGAATCTTTGCAATTTGGTATTATTTTCGGATCTGGACGTTCATGGAGGACATGTCGAATGGGTTTATTTTTCCTATTTATGCAGCGGACAAGCGTAGAAAATTTCTCGCTATATTGGCTCTAAATCGGTATTGTGTGATACATCAGCAGTAGGTGGAGAGAAGGAACAGAGAGAGAGGGAGGGAGAGAGAGAGAGAGAGAGAGAGAGAGAGAGAGAGAGAGAGAGAGAGAGAGAGAGAGAGAGAGATGATGATGATGATGATGATGATGATGATGATGATGGTGACGATGATGATGATGATGATAAAATCAGACAGACAGCTCACTCACTTTCTCAGCATGGAGGTGTCAAGTGTTAATTTAAACGACCTCCTACTCTTTGTATCTTTAGTTTCAAAGCGGAGAGACTGAGGGCGGAAAATGAAGCACAATTTAGAAAAAAAGAGGGGGTTAGTTACCGCCAAGGACACACAAATAAAGAACAGGACAAAACACAATGCATTTTGGGTCTTCTTCAGGCAAATACAAATAACATTTAGGACCACGAAAACGAGGAGGGAGAAACTGCTTATCTTCTCATATATTCGGCGCGAAATCAAAATTTTGATTTTGCATCAAATATGAGAAGATAAGTGGTTC
>JADBJO010012907.1:28344-30844 GCA_016801955.1 Conus betulinus | reverse complement strand
GGTCGTGTGTACATTTAAAATTTCTATACGTTGCAAATCTCTCAAGGTGTTGTAAGCGATCGAACCATTTCCACCATCTACAGCCATCAAACGTTATGGAAAAACTATTATCAATTTATTTGTGTTGCTACCCTTTTCTTCTATTTACACATCTCTAAAACCATGTTGAAACAGATCTGCACGTGCAGCTGACACTTGTGTCTTCTTTCCCATCACATCCAGTTCATACAACCTTTGTGTCGCTTTACTCGGTAATCGGTGTTCTTCTGTCAGTAACGCAGGAAACCATTATTGACGGCAGAATTAACAGGTATTGACATGTGTTGGGTATCTTCTTCGGTCGCCAAAGGTTATCTCATTAGGTGTTCATATATCTACATAAACTTCTTCAAAACACAGAGGGTTACTCGTTAACAATGATCGGATGGTTTTGGCTAATCCCCGTAGTTCAGAGCTGTAAATGGTACGTTTGAATCAAATATTTTCAATAGCGATGATGGTCTTTTCATGACAGGTAATAATCCATGTTTGCGTCATCTTCACAGGCAAAAACAAGACTCAAACGCATGATAGGGATTATTCCCAAATGCTAGTAAAAATTGAACGTTGAATTTACATCTGTACTCCGCCTGTGTCTGGCAGCCAAATTCAAAGATGCTGCTGATACAGGAATATCAATTTTCAACTGAAGTGATGGAACAGCTCTTCTTTTACCTTTACCCTGCTTTCTGAGTCTTCCATGACCCAGTGACTCAACAAAAACATCATATTTTTTGAACGGATTGAGCTATGCTCACGAAATCTTAGAAATTTGTCAGCAATCTTGGTAGCCGTTGGTCACAGAAATTTCGTGTATGGGCACAATCAATTATCAGCGTAATAAGTCACGGTTCCCCCAGGACCTATACATTTTAATGGGTCGCACATGACCCACGCCATCGGGTGAGGAAATAAGCTGCTGAACCGCTCTTTATCAGGTGTGGGTCTTACAAGACCCACGCGATCTGAATAGGGATAAGTAATAGGAAAAGCCTCTACAAAATGTGTGGGGTCTTGGGCGACCATACGATCGGATCTGTGTAGTCAAAAACGTCATCCGGCAAAGGTTAAATTGTTTAGTTGGATCTGTAATCCAATAAGTGCCTGATAACAAGATCACGTCGTCTGCCAACAACAGAATGAACAGTTCAAAGGCAGTATACAGTGAAACCATGTTTTTTGTTAGTGACGAATTCAACAGCCAGTTCATCGAGAACAGAGTAAAAATGACAAGGCGTCCAGACGTCACACAGTCAGTGAGGTCTGTAAGTCCGGTACCTTAGGTAGCACTGCAGTTAGGTTCTCCTACATTCAACTGACATTAGTCTTTAGTTAAAGGAGAGAGGGGGGAGAGGGAGAGAAGAGAGAGAGAGAAAGAGGAGAGCGCGACGAGAGGGCGATGGAGCCCGAGAGGGAGCGAGAGAGAGAGAGGAAGGAGGAGATGAGGGAGGGAGGAGAGGAGAGGAGAAGACAGAGGAGCGAGTAGAGAGAGAGAGTAGAGCGAGAGATGAGAGTAGAGAGAAGCGGGAAAGAGAGGAAATCGAAGAGAGAGAGAAGACGGAAGCGGGGAGAGGCAGGGAGCGAGAGAGGGGAGGGGAGATAAGAGTGAGCAAGAGAGAAAGAGGAGAGGCTCCGAAGACCTAGAGAGGCGGGAGAGAGAGGAAGAGAGAGAGGGGGAGGAGGGCAAGGGGTGTGAGAGAGAAGGAGAGGAGAGAGGAGAGAGGAGGCGAGAGAAAGAGGAAGAAGAAATGATCAGAAGAGGAGAGGGAGGTTGGAGAGAAGAGAGAAAGGAGAAGAGAAGAAGCGTATGGCGAGAGAGAGAAGAGAAAAGAAAAAGTGAGAGAGAGGGGGGAGGAGGAGAGGAAGAAAAGAAAAGAGGAGAACAGTAAGAGACGAAAGAGAGAGAGTAAAGCGAGAGAGTCAATGCGAGAGGATACGAGAGAAAAGAGAGAGAGAGAAGAGATGGAGAGAGAGAGAGAGAGAGAGAGAGAGAGAGAGGAGAGAGGGAGACGAGACAGAGAGACGAGAGAGAGCAATGCCATTCGAATAACGAGCTCCGAAAAAGAGGACACTGCACGGGATCCTCTTTTATTCGCCCAATCGCAAAATCGAAAATCCCCTACTGATCACCACTAACACACACACACACACACCACACACACACAACACACACACACACACACACACACACACACACACACACACACAACACACACAGACACACAGAGAGAGAGAGGAGAGTGAGAGAGGAGGACTGGAGAGAGAGAGAGGAGAGAGGAGATGAGAGAGAAAATACAGCGGACAGACAGACAGACAGAGAGACAGAGAGTAAATTCGAAGAACGAGCTGCGAAAGAGACTCTGCCTGTGTTCATCTTGATTTGCCCAATCGCAAGAAAAAGAATCCCCTGATCTGATCATACTAACACCACACAGACAGACAGAACAGACACAGAGAGAGA
>JADBJO010012907.1:15844-18344 GCA_016801955.1 Conus betulinus | reverse complement strand
CGCAATAAGGCTATCTTACTCTGGACCATATGTTTGGAATGCACTTCCAACGTGTCTACAAAATACACATACGTTAAAACATTTCAAGTCACATTTACATGAACGCTTCATATCTCAATGCTTTTGTTATACGATTAAGACCATAAACATCCATTTGCACACTTCTTTTGTAAGCCATGCTTATAATACACCGTCTGAAGACATAAGTCACGCAGTTGCATCTCTCACTCCCACTCACCTCTCCCTCCTGCCCCCCCTCCCCTTTCTCTCTCTCTCTCTGTCTGTCTGTCTGTCTGTCTGTCTCTCTCTCTCTCTCTCTCTCTCTCTCTCTCCTCTCTCTCTCTCTCTCTCTCTCTCTCTCTGCATATTTTATTTTCTTCTGTTCGTCTAACAACTTGTCTAACAAGCGTGTCGTCATTATTATGTTCATGAACAGCCTGCTCATCGGTTTTAGAATTACATTACGGTATAAGGTTATGTTGAATTTTCAGTATGAATGACTCCTCTCGCTCCACCTCCTCTCCCTCTCCTCCATCCTCGGTCTCCATCGCTCTCTCTCTCCCTCTCCTCCTCTCTCCTCACTCTGTGTTGTGTGTGTGTGTGTGTGTGTGTTGTGTGTGTGTGTGTTTGTGTGTTGTGTTGTTCATAGGGAGATAGCGTGGAACGGATAAATGGGGGCGCATGAGCTACGTGAGTTCTCAGATTTAGTCGGCTCCCGCAAGTTGGTGGAAAAAAAACGGAAAGACAACAACCCACCAGACGTCATTCACGTGGTAGTCCGGCCTAGGGAACATACAGATAAGGACGGAAGTGCAGCAGAGGCCCGAGACAAGTGTGGAGTCATTTGATTACGGTCCCTTTGCCTTAGTACCTCATCTGCTGTCGGTGTCTCTGTTCCTTTCCCTCTCTCTCCTCTCCAATCCCCAGCCGGCCCACCCTGCCCCCCCCAAAAACGAATGGGAGGCCCCACGTATTTTTTTTCTTTTTTTTTATTTTTATTGGTTATCGGTAATTACTTTTGGATTTGCTTCTCCCCCTCTCGCACGGGCAAAAAAAAAAACACACGCGGCGCACAAAAGCCAGACCCCGGCCCCCATGCCCACTAGCACCCCCCCCGACGACACACCCGACAACCTCACAGCCCATCCCCCCCCCCCCCCCCCCCCCACAGACCCCGGAGCCCCCCAACCCCCCAGACATCTCTCTCGCACCTTCAGACTCGACTGAGCCATCAAGAACAACACCCACTGACCTCATCTCCCCGTCCCGTATCTTTCTTCGTCACATCTCTCTCATCCATCACTTCTCTCCTCTCTCGCCTCTTCTTTCTCATCTCATCTCCTCCGTCAAATCTCTCTGTGTTCCCCACACCTGATTCATACTCCCTTCGCTCCCTCTCTTCCCTCTGTCTCTCTTCGCCATTTAATCAAGCGCCTTTAAAGGGTCCGTGTTTTTGTCTGTCACTTCTTTTAACACAACATCTGTTGCATTCACACCCAACCGTCACGACCCCACACACAAACACAACACACACCACAACCCACACACACCACCCACACACCCACCCACACAACACACACACACCACATCGACCGGCACGGCACGCACGCACGACACGCACTCACCGCATCCGCTCCAACGCTCGCCGCTTTCGCACGCTCTTCGCGTGCGTACACCCCACCCACGCACACCCCCACACCACGCACACAACCACAACCACCCACCCACACACACACACACACACACAACACTTATTAACACACCAATACAGTGCCCACACCGACCCCACACCCCACCACACACACACGCACCTCACACGACACACACCACACACCAGGAAACGCATGTACTCACGCACGCCACGCAACTCACCTCGCCTGCTACACGCCCCCGCATCTCACAAGGAAAAGCAGCCCACATACACACCACACCTCACGACGCACGCACGGGCACGCACACCCACACACACACACACACACACACACACACACCCACACACACACACACACCACAACGCCACACACACAACACACACACACACACACCACTCACGGAACACACACACACACACACACCCCACACACACACAACTCACACACTCACACACACACACACACACACACACACCCACCAACCAACACACGACACACACACATTTACAACACAGAACGTGCTCGCACAAACAGTCGCACAGACTTTGCATGTATGGTCTGACCCCCAGTTAATTCATTTTTATTCATATAACCACTCTAACCTTTATCCCCCACCCCCTCACATCCCCCATGTCTAACCCTCCTTTCTGACACCACCCCACCTCTTCCCTGTCCAATCCCTGCTCTCTTCATATTCACGTGACAGTTTCCATAACAGATCTATCGCTAACCCCCCCCCCCCTCCCTCATACCACCTACCCCAACCCCCTCCTCCTCTTCCCCTGTCCATTTCCTTTCTCCTCTTCATATTCAAACGTGACATTTTCCATTGCAGATCTATCGCTAAA
>JADBJO010012907.1:12500-14928 GCA_016801955.1 Conus betulinus | reverse complement strand
TTTCTCGCCTCTGTCTCTGTCTCTCGGTCTGTGTGTGGGGTGTGTGTGTGTGCCTGCGTGTGCGTGTGTGGGTGTGTGGTGCGTCAGTGTGGGTGTGTGGTGTGTGTGTGTGTGTGTGTGTTATTGTCTCCCAGATGAATTGGAAATTTAATCCCCGCCTACAGTCTCCTTTCACCAGGATCAGAGTTTTAAATTCCAATAAGTATAGAGGAGTCATCATTTTTCGCACTCTTGCACGGACACGTCTACACAGACACAGGACACAGACACACACACACACACACACACACACACACACACCACACACACAACACACAACACACACACAACACACACACACACACACACACACACACCACACACACACACACACACACACACAACACACACAGAGAGAGAGAGAGAGAGAGAGAGAGAGAGGAGAGAGGATGAGAAGAGAGAGAGAGAGAGAGAGGGGCCGAGAGAGAGAGAGAGAGAGAGAGAGAGCTACCTCGATTTCAGAAACCAGATTTTCTCAAGCTGCTGACAGTCGTCTCAGTCATACAGATGTAAGGTTCCACCAGTCAACTTTCACACGGCTTAGTGGGTTCCATTACAATCACTTGTTTTGACGATTGTAAGTCACGCACAATCTGTGGTCTAATTCTACTCTTGATGATGATTTCTTGTTCTTTTTCGTAGGGAATCTTATGCCCACGGGTAGCCATCCATTCCATCTAAAAAAAAAATCGGCATTTGTGGTGTATCGCAAGTGAGAGGTTCTAATGGCATAGTTCCTCTAGAGTACTGACTGCATGCCATCAAGAAGTGGGTTGTGTTTCCATAATTATGTACCATCTTTGGGTTGGGGCCTGTCTCAACGAGTCCAGGGCATGTTCCACTGGTCACCTAAGCACAGTTGACTTGCAGGGTCATCTGATGTGCCCCATGTTAGCAGGTTTGCGTTCAAGGACAGGACGTCATTCACAGAACTGAATTTGACGCTGATCCCAAGTTGGACTGCCCTCTGAATTCTCATGGCATTTACATCTTCCTCCGACTCACACATAACCCCCATGTCTCTCTTTGCTTTCCTTTGGCCTTTGGTCCCTGCTTCATTCCCAGCCCCTGTCATTCAACGCCCATCTTGCGCCGAATTTGAGAAGATAACGTGACTCTTGTTCTTCGTTTTCATTGTCCTGAATGTTGTTTATATTACCTGAAGAAGAACTAACAAATTTCGAAAATGTCGCGTTTTATCTTGTAATCTGTTTGTCCCTGTTATTTGGCGGACTCACCAATAATGCTTCGTAAAACTTGCTTCAGTTTCCACCTGCAGTTACCACCTGTTTAAAAACTAACCCTGTCTGTTGGTTTGACTTCTGTTATGTCCCTATCCTCTAGGCTTTGTCTCACCATGTCCACCGCTTCTTGAAGTGTCCATTTTCTATCAATCTTAGGCTTGGGCTTGACTGACCTCTCAACTTTGTGCCCCTGAGTCTTCAAGCAGGTGATCAGTTTGGTTTTCCCACTTTTTACTCCTCGTCTATGGATTACAAGGGTACTTTTAGCTCTGTGGTCAACAGGTCATCTTCAGGTCTGTGTTAAGACCAGTCCGCTTACTGCTTCGATCGCCGAGATCAACCACTGATCTGCACAGCTCTCTATCATTGCAGCCATAATTTTTCCATTTCTCATCATCATCATCATCATCATCATCATCATCATCATCATCATCATCATCATCATCATCAACATCATCCTCATCATCATCGCCACACCACACCACCACCACCACCACCATTATGCCTGCATCATCATCATCATCATCATCATCATCATCATCATCACCACCACCACACCACCACACACACCACCAGCATTATATATGTCCGTCTGTCCGTCCGTCTGTCTATCTGTCTGTCTGTCTATTTTTCTAGCTCTCTTTCGTTCTGTCTATCTTCTTCTTCTTCTTTCTTCTTTCTCTTTTTCTTCTTCTTCTTCTTCTTCTTCTTCTTCTTCTTCTCCCTCCTCCTCCTCCTCCTCTCTCCATTCGGACAAAAAATGCGTCTTACTATCCAACATGTCTATATCCAAACCATGAGGAGGGCGCGACTGTGATCAACCGTACCGCTCTGATCCTGAAAACTATCGATTGGTTATGAGTGAATCGATCAGGACATGTCTTCTATCACCACGATGGCTGTCCAGACTGTCTGCATCTGCTGACTATCAGACAGCAGATGGAGTTTCTATCTATTGTCCAATGGCAGATGGAGATTCTGCTGCTTGCCATCTGCAAAAAAAAAATATCGACTGTTATTATCAATAGTTGGTTCATTTTCAGATGCGATCTGTTGTCGGTCAAATCACAGATGGAGAATGTCTAATATGAAATCTGTTGATTGACACACACACACACACACCCACACACACACACACACACACA
>JADBJO010012907.1:0-7500 GCA_016801955.1 Conus betulinus | reverse complement strand
AACCAAGAACATTCCCAGCTCACAATAACTTTCCAAGAAAAATCACAAGACAGTGATGTAAATAATTTTGGCGACCAAACTGATTGAATTATGTGACATTTTAGATTGAATTACACTGAATGGACCGAGAGAATCAAATTTTGATGATAACTGATTATATGGAAGCTTCCGGGGAAAGTAGATTTGTCTATGTTCTTGCATTCATTGATTTATTTTCATCTATTCATTTCATGTTTCTTGATGTTGAGGATATAATTGAATCTGATCATCTGCCAGTTAGTCTGAAAAATAGAAAAAAAAATAAATGAAAAAAAAAAAAAAAATAATGATCGCTTTCCTGATACGAAACCAACTCAAACAACAGTGAGGGAGATGATTTACTTGGAACGAGAATTATGAAGATGAATTTGTCACATCACAAAAACAAAATACGTAAAGCGGCAAATAGTTAGAGATAGTTCCTTTGAAGCATTTTACAGTGCTTAAAACATTCTGGCAAATGCATGTTGAAAGGCAGAAAGAAAAAAGAGGTCGGAAAGGTTTCGACGATGAATGCCCGCAAAGTCAAAACAGAAAACTAGGCGAAAATTAAAACTATTTCAGAGCATTACACAAACAATCCTCAACTCAGAAAGAAAGAAATTAAAACTCAGGTTGAAGAAGTCAGAGTAGTATATGTCGATGCAAGGAAGAAGTATAAACAGTTATTAAGGATTAAAAAAAAAATTAGAAAACAAATATTAGAAATATTAGCCAAGGAAATTCATAATTCGTCGGAATTTTGGAGGTATCTTAGAAACATGGGGGATGCGAAAAAAAAAAGGAAAAGAATCGCAAATGAACATTAGCATTGATGAATGATTTAATCATTTCAAGACCGTTTTTCAAAATAACAATAAAGGAGAAAAGGACCACCATATTGAAACGGATGTGTTAGACGAATCAGAACATGCTTTCAATACTGCTTTTTCGGAAGAACTGAGGAGAAAAGCTATAGATAAATTAAAAACCTGCAAAACTAGTGCAACTGATGAAATTTCTGGTGAAATGCTGAAGCTAGGTGGTAAGAGTATTCAGCTGTTTTTAATTTTTTGACAAAGGTATTTATCCCAGGGAACGGTCTACAGCTCTTATAATCCCATTATATAAAAACGGTGACCCTGAAAACGTCAATAATTACAGACGAATCTCTTTTCTGAGTATTATATCTAAATGCTATACTACTATACTAAATGCACGACTATATATACCTGGTTAGAAAGCAACAATGTAATTTCGGAATGTCAAGCAGGATTCCAGAAAAAATATTATTCAACAGTGGATCAGATATTTGATGTATATGCCTCTGTTCAGAACTGTTTGAGTAAAAAAAAAAAAAAAAAAAAAGGTAGGAAACTATACGTCGCTTTTGTAGACTTTAAACAGGCTTTTGGTTCTGTTCGACATGATAAACTTTTGCAATGTATTAAACCACAGGGCGTGAAAGGTAAATTTCTGGCCTCACTTAGAGCTGTGTATTATTCTTTGCTATCCTGCATTCAAGCAAATCAAGAACTCTCCGAAATGTTTGAAATTTCTGTTGGAGTTAGACAGGGATGGAAAGTCCTACGTTATTTTCAGTTTTCATAAACCAGTTAGCAAATCAAATAAATGAAAAAGGTAAACACGGAGCTAGGTTACTCCGGATATCATTGAATTATTTATATTACTGTTTACTGTTTATGTTTCATTGCTATCTACTACACCAAATGGCCTACAAAAATCAGCTGAATGTAATAACAACCTGCATCGCTATAGTAAAACAGAAAAGGACAAAGCGTGCCCATTTTGCCGTGATCAGGTAGAGAATGAGCAACTTGTTTTATTTCAATGCTCCCTCTATCAAGACCTGAGGAATAAATTTCTCAAAGAACTCGCCAGTTGTCCCTTTCATTTGCTTCTTAAGGTATCCACTGTTTTGCACAGACATAGCCTATCAAGGTATATTTTTCATGCCATAAACAGAAGGATCAAGTCAATTCTCTCTCTCTCTCTCTCTCTCTCTCTCTCCCCTTGTCTATTTTTTCTTCCCTTTTTCGGTTTTCCAACTTTCTTTTTTTCTGCTTTCGTTGTACACACACACACACACACACACACACACACACCACACACACACACACACACACTATCACGCACGCACGCACGCACGCACGCACGCACGCACGTACGCACGTGCTACGCATGTATGTCCATATACGTAGGCATACTTACTGTGTGTACGTACATATGCACACACGCATGGCATATAGGAGCATGCTCTCACGCGTCGAACCACAGATTACACATGCATACACCATTCGCACGCATGGTCTACACACAACACACACACACACACACACACACACACAACACACACACACACACACACACACACACACACACACACGAGCGCGCACATACACACATACATACACACACAAACACACACACATACACACACGCGCGAGCGCACCCAGACACCTCACACACAGGCACACAAACATGGGCCCGTGCCCATCCACCTATGCACACATATGTACGCACCACACGAGCACACACATACAATGAGGATAATTATGGTGAAGACAGTGTTGGGTAGGTGCTCAGGCTCTGACCAGCGCATTGGGGCTAATGTGCAGGTGAGACATTCGCCAAGACCTATCCGTGAGACTCTCGCCTTACCTCCCTCCATCTTCGCAATTAATTAATTCATTTACCCATCGCTGTAAATCCTGTATGGTGTGGTTTCAAAACGAAGAGAGTTTATGAGCTAGTCCGCATACAATGACACCTTGATGACACTGGAACTGAAACTTCTGTGTGTGTGTGTGTGTGTGTGTGTGTGTGTTGTGTGTGTGTGGGTGTGTGTGTGTGTGTGTGGTGTGTGTGTTCTGTGTTCTTCTTTTCCTTGTTCCTTTCCTCCTCAGTTCCACCATCGCCCTCCCATCCCCTCCTCCTCCTCCCTCCTCCTCCTCCTCTTTCTCCTTCTTCCTCCTCCTCCTTCTTCTCTTCCACCTCCTCCTCCTTCTTTTCCTCCTCATCTCCTCCTCCTCCTCATCATCTTCTTCTTCTTCTTCTCTTCTCTTCTTCTTTCTTCTTCTTCTTCTTCTTCCTTCTTTCTTTCTTTCTTTCTTTCTTGCTTCTTTATTTAACCACTTTTTACCGGCTCCCACCTCACACTATCCCTCTTCCACCTTCCATCCCCTCCACCCTTGACCCCTCCAGACAGGCGGAAGTGAGAGGCGTACAATGACGTATAAAGACATTCATTTTGAATGTGACAGACAGTTACCGGTCGATAAGCTGTGGCAAGAGCTTCCGCAACGTGACTGGAAAAAGCGAGTATGATCACAAATGTTCTTTTGGGCTGGGTTCTTCCCTCGTCCTCCTCCTCCTGTGTCTTCTTATTCTTCTTCTTCTTCTTCTTCGTCGTCGTCGTCGTCGTCGTCGTCGTCGTCGTCGCCATTCTTTCTTTTTAGAAATCATAATTCAGGGGATATGATTAAGAGGGATGATTTAAGAGGAGAGAGAGAGGGAGGAGAAGCCAAATTACAAGGCAGTGGAGAAGGAGAAAGGTGACAGGCCAGTTTTTTAGAACAAAAGTTTACTTCTATGACATTGTCGTCGTCGTTGAAGGGAACGAAAGGGCTGCACTGGAGCACGCCTTGGAAGATTATGATTCTACAGACACGTGGGCATCATAGCTCGTTGCTGAAGACACTGACGACTGGAGACCATGATTAGACCATTGAATCTCTGGCGGATGTGTGCTTTTTTTTCACGTTTCTGTTGTTCCCTTGCGACTTAAAAGATACCGTGTATGTTTCTATTGTCTTCTTTTGTTTTACACCTTTTCTCTTTCCTCTACACCCTATTCGTTTTTCTTTGTCTCCTGTCTGTCTGTCTGTCTGTCTGTCTCACTGTCTGTCTGTCTCTTTCTCTTTCTCTCTCTCTCTCTCTCTCTCTCTCTCTCTCTCTTTCTTTCTTCTGTCTGTCATTTATTATCTTTTCTCTCTTTCGTTACCTTTTTCCTTCTTTCTTTCTTTCTTTCTTTCCTTCTTTTTTTCTTTCATTCATTTTACTTTCCTTGTTTCTTCTTTTCCTTCTCTCTTTTTTCTGTCTTTCTTCCTTTCTTTACTTTTCTTCTGTACTTCCTATCCCTTACTGCCCCCAGCAGCGTCTTCTTTTCAAACTTTTTGCAGGAGATGGAAGGTTAGTAGTCTATCAAACTGTCTGCTTTAAAGGTTTCAATGTTCACAACTGCGGCCAAAAACGGAGGTAGTGGAATATCACTTTATATACCAGTAATAACTTGTCTAAAAAGCTTTGTTTTTAGACACCTCGCATCTTTCTTCTTTTCGTTATTTCTTCGTCTTATTCTTCTTTTTCTCTTCTTCTTCTCTTCTTCTTTTCTTCTTTTTTCTTGTAAGTTTTTTATTTATGCTATCACATTGTTACTGATTGGTCATTGTTTCATGTTGTAGCGTTTCATTATTTGTTAACCCTAACATTGTTTTTTTTTGATTAGTTTATTATTCTTCTCCTCCTCCTCTCCTCTCTCTCCCTCCTCCTCTTCTTTTTCTTCTTTATTGCTTCTTCTTATCTTCTTCTTTTGTCTTCTTCTTCTTCTTCTTCGTCGTCGTCGTCGTCGTCGTCGTTTTCGTCGTCGTCATGTCGTCGTAGTCTTCTTCTTAGCATAGTCTCATCATCATCTTTGTCATATTGTCTTTTGGCTTGGGTCAAAAGCTTGACAATCAAGGGGATAATTAAGGCAAAGAGTGTGGGGGTGTAGAAGAGGCAGGAATGTGAAAAAATCAGAGTGCAGGAGGAGGAGAAGATGACAGGCCAGTTTCGAATCACAACGTTATCTCATTGGCACTATCATCCTACGGTGGGAAACGAAGGAGGAGCCACGAGAGAGGAAGCCCTAAGGCAGACATAATCTACAGACATGTAGGCATCCTTGTGCGTTGCCCTGAAAGACACTGACGACTGAAGGAGACCATGATCAGACCACTGAATCTTTTCGTGCCTGTATATCTTTTTTAAACACGCGTTTTATCGTTCTTTTGTGATTTCATTGGTAGCGTGTTTGTTTCTATGTTGTTTGTTTTGTTTGTTTCCACTGCTTTTTTCCTGTCTATTACCCTGTCTGTTTGTCCGTCTGTCTGTCCTGTCTGTATGTCGTCTGTCTGGTCTGTCTGGTCTTGACTCTCGTCTCTCTCTCTATCTCTCTCTCTCTATCTCTCTTTCTATCTCTCTCTCTCTTTCTCTCTCTCTCCTCTCTCTCTCGTATATTTCTCTGTGTTTTCTCTACTCCCCCAGCAAAGTTCTTCTTTCTAACGTGTGAAGCACGGGCGGTGTGTGAAATCTATCAACTGTCCTACTCTAAAGGTCATTATTCACAAATTTTGCGTCGGGCCCAAAGGGGGCAGGGTGGGAATTTACTGGGAAAATAGTACCTGTGTAATGTCACACTCGCTCGCCATGAAAAGCAGCATGCTTTAGGCTGTTATATCTCTTCTTTAATTATCTAATTTATTTATTTCTTTCTTCGCCTTCTTGTCTTTCTTTCTTTCTTTCTTTCTTAGTCTTTATTATTCTTCTTATCTTCTGTTCCGCTATGGTGTTGTAGTGGGTGTTTTGGGTGTTGTGGGGTTGTTGTGGTGTGTGTTGTGGGTGTTTGGTTGTGTGTGTGTGTGCTTGTTTCGTGGGGTTGTGTTGGTGCTGGAGTGTGTGTGTGTGTTTGAGTAGTTAAGTTCGTGTTGTGCTTGTGCGTGTTGTCATTATGTGGGTGTGTTGGGTGTAAGGTATGCACCTGCTTGTGCAATACATGTGTGTGTGTGTGTGTTGTGGTGTGTAGTTTGTATGTCTGTCTGTCTGTCTTTCTTGTATGTATGTTTGTCTCTGTTGTGGTGTTGGGTGTGTGGTGTTTGTGTGTTGTGGTGTCTGTGTGGTGGTGTGTGTCGTGTGTGTGTGTGTGTGTGTTGTGAAACGAGGCCGTGCACCGTTAGTATGCAAATAGGCTATATGTATGTGCTGCTGTGTGGCGTGCGTGCGCACAACGTGTGTTGTTTTGTTGTCCGTGTGTGTGTGTTTGTGTGGCTCGTTGTGTGGTGTGCTTGGGTGTGTGTGTGCTTGTGTGTGTGGGTCGCGAGTGTGCGCGCGCGGCGTGTTTGCTGTGTGCTGTGCTTTCCGTGGTGTGTTTTTTGCGACATTGTGGTGGTTTATTTGTGTTGTGTTGGGTGTTAATTTGTGTGTAGTTTCTCTCTCTCTCTCTCTCCTATCTCTCTCTCTCTCTCTCTCTCTATCTCTCTCTCTCTGTCCTCTCTCTCTCTGGCTCTCTCTCTCTCTCTCTCGCACGCACCTCTCTCTCTCTCTCCTAGATCTATAAATATATATATATATATATATCTATAGTATATATATAAGAAGACATTGTAGTTGTGTTAATGAAAGATACTGGATTGGTCATCATTGCGTCAGGTTGTATCGGTCTTTTGACCGTTGGGAACCAGCCAATGGTTTTGGAAGATGGGCAGGAACAGAATTGTACAATACCCTGGAATGTGCAAATGTATTTAGCAGGGTTGAAAGATGCAATCAAGCAAGCTTCAACGTCTGGGGTGACTACGGACTGACTACGACGAACGACGAATAAGACGAACGCGACTAGATTACGACGAAGAGACGCGACTACGACGTCTTCTCTCTGCCTCCAGTCATTCTTCGCCTAATCCTAATACTACTCCTATACTCTTCTCTTCCACCTCTCTAAGCTCCCATCTCTCATCGTCTAATCCTCCTCTTATTTCGCTTCCTTTCTTACGCATCTCTTCCTCCTTCCTCTATTAATATTGTTATTCTCCATCATTTGGCATTTCTGCTGGTTCTGTTCTTGTACTTGTGATGTTCTGCTCTTCATCATATCATCCTCATCACATATCTTTTTTCTTTCGTACGTCGTCGTCGTGTCGCTCGTGTCGTCGTCGGTCGACGTCGTCGTCGTTCGTCGTTCGTGTCAACATCATCTTGTCTTCTGTTACAGTGCTACTAAACATTCAAAAACAGGGATTATCAAGCGCAGAGGTGGGGAGAAATTGGAGGCGGGGAATGAACGAATGACAAAACATTGTCAGAGAAGAAGGGACAGGCCAGTTTGACTAATATCATTGATCTCTCATGATTATTTTCACCCGTCGGGTGGGAACGAAGGACCCCACCAATGGAGCAAGCACTGGCGGATGTTATTACGAAACCATTGTGCGTCATTGCTTGGTGTCTGAAGACAAGGACGACTGGACACCACTGAAACTCTTGCCTTGTGTGGATTTATTCTCATCCCTGCTTGTTTTTTGTGGCTATTTTCAATCAAACAATGATACGATATTATGCGTTGTTTTGTTTTCTTTCCTATTATGTCGTATTCTCTGTCTGTCTGTCTGTCTGTCAGGCTCTGTCTAGCTGTATGTCTGTCTGTAC
>JADBJO010012906.1:50000-55196 GCA_016801955.1 Conus betulinus | reverse complement strand
ATTCATCGATTAATGTTTATAAGACAGAGATGAACAGCAAAGTTCAATCATCTTTCTTTACCGTGTTCAGTCCTTATTTTTTTCACTGCATACATCAAGAAATAGTAGCGTGAATGGACGGGCAGAAAACCGTGTGTGCGCGTGCGTGCATGCGTGCGTGCGTGCATGTGTGTGTGTGTATGTGTGTGTGTGTGTGTGTGTGTGTGTGTGTGTGTGTGTGTGTGTGTGTGTGTGTGTTCGAAAGCGTGTGTTCAAATTTAGTGTGAAATAAAAGACGACATGTTGATCACTGATTTATAGAAAATATGAGAGGCAGATAATTTGCTTATTCAATTTTTATAAAGATTAATTTTTTTTGTAAAGTCACGCTGATCTTCCGATTGTAAAGTTCCATTGTGTAGGTCTGCCAGTGTTGGTTTTACTGTCTTTTGTTTGAATTGATGTACAAAGTGTTTTGCCAAAAAGCAGGACAAGATCAAAGGCATTTCACTCAAAACAATTGGTATTTATATTTACCATATCTTTTGTCTGTTAATAGTAAGTTTTCAGCCTTATAACTTGTAACATAAATGAAAGCCTTCCATCTCCGACTAAAGAGATTTGCTGTGTTTACAGTTCCAAAGACAATGAGTTACACTACCCCCTTCAGTGAGATGTCAACTGTACCAACTGCTGCTGGCTGCTTCCCTATTTTCAGAATAACATCAGTGTCAGGGATCTTTGGGTCACTCGTATTTGCTCTTTCATGAACTTCATTTTTTCACTATTTTTTTTTCTGAACACTCTCTTCCAGTCAACATCAGCACAGTTCTGTTCCCATTTTGCTCAACCTTTTTTTTTTGGGGTCTCTTTCCGTCCTTAATTCATATATGTCATGCAATGTTCTTTCTTGTTTTCATATTCATTGATGAGAGACGTGCGCGTTGAAGAGCCATGGACACGAGGGGTGCACCTGCATCTGTTTTGTTACCTACCTTTCTAAGGTTTGACTGAACTGACAATCAAAGATAAGAAATGGAATTTATGTTAACGTGGTATTTGTTGACACGATCATTACATGTGTGCAGATTTTTTCACATTAATCAGTTGACTGACAACAATAATTTATTCCTTCCTATCTAGAGTTTCAAAACGCACATTTGCGTTTCCAAATTGCATTTCCTTTTTGAAAAAAAAAAAGGCTGTGCGAGCTGTTCATAAACTGTCTCTGATTTTATAAGTTAAGGGAAGATTCTCTATATACCTGTAACGTGTCATTACTAACGGATCAGTGTGTTTCTGTGTGGTAAATATACTAGGACCATAAGATAATATTTCATTTATGCCGGGATACATGAAGAGAAGAATGTGTTTCATTTAGAGTCAGAATTAAACAATGTTCTGAACCCAGGTTACTCTAAGGCAAGAATTTCTGTTGGTGGTTTTCAATAATCACTGAAGCTATCTACCTGGGAAACTGGTTTAAATGTCCAGACATGTAGAATGATCGCACAGGGCTGGCATACCAATCTTCGGGATTACATTGTCCATTTTTCTGGGTGGCTCTGTCTCGTGGACTGCGATTGGCGATGTGACCTGTTCGCGTACACATTTTCCACTCTCAGTGATATTGTCACGACCATTAACCCATACAGGGACGAGCAGTAGCAGCAGCGATACAGGAACAATCACACGTATATATATATATATATATATATATATATATATATATATATAACCATATATATATATATATATATATATATACCGGTATTGGGGTAGCGGCATCTGTGTGTGTGTGTGTGTGTGTGTGTGTGTGTGTGTGTGTGTGTGTGTGTGTGTTCCCGTGAATTTTCCATGACTCGAAAGTTTGCTTGCAGTTTGCTGCAAGCTGTTCTGTAAGCCATTTTGGTCTTCTGGTCATTAGGAGAGCTGAGCACATTGCCATGGCATGACCTCTTGTCCTCGAGGAGTTCTTGTATCTTCACGTCGTTTTCATCAAACCAATCCTGATTTTTCCATGTTGAGAAGCCAGCTACTTTTTCTGTGGCTTCCCGAAGGATGATTTTGAGCTCCTCCATTGGTCGAGGGGTGCATTTACTGGGGCGGTTGTGTTTTTCTCAGCCTTTCGTTTACTTCCCTCTGGAATTCCTTCTCCGACATTGACAGCTTGTCGACCTGAAGTTTCTTTAGCTTTGGGCCTCCCTTCCACTCTTCTGGTTTCAGGGTTAGCCTGAGCTTTGCATAACTAGCCTCTGATCCGTGTTGCAGTCAGCGCTCGTCATGACCCTCGTGTGAGTGACATCCTTAGCATCCTTTTGGCGCACCAGGATATAATCCAGTGGATGCCAGTGCTTGGACCTCGGGCGTCTCCAGGTTGTTTTGTAGCGGTCTTTCTGCTGAAATAGGGTGTTCGTGATAGTCAGGCCAATCTCGCTACAGAACTCCAGAAGCATCCTTCCGTTTCCGTTGCAATTGCCCACTCCGTGTCTTCCCAATACCCCATTCCATATTTCGAAGTCTCTGCCCACTCTAGCGTTGAAGTCGCCCATGATCAGAAGTTTGACTTCCTTCTCGATGCTCAGCACTAGATTTCTGAGATCTCTGTAGAAGGCTTCTTTCACCATAGGATCTGCCTGCAGAGTAGGAGCGTACACGCTGATGATGGTTAGATATTGGTTTCCGTTCGTTTGTAAGGCAGACGGAGGCTCATCAGGCGATCTGAGTGACCAACTGGCAGGTGTTGTAGCTTTCTGGCAACAGAGTTCTTTATCATGAAGCCAGCCCCTGAGAGTTGGTGTTCTTCTTTCTCCCTTCCCGATCAGTAGAGTGTGTATTCCGTTCCACGCTCCACGAGTGATCCTTGTTCTGCAAAGTGAACTTTGCTGAGTGCTGCAATGTCAGTTTCTAGCCTTGCCAGTTCCCTCGCCACTAGAGCTGAGCGTCTTCGGGGGTGGTCGCTTTCATCTGAGTCCTGCATTATCCGTACCTTCGAACATGCCACTTTCAAGTTCATAGTTTGTTTCCGTTGCGTAGTTCGTCGTTGACTTTTCCGTCCAGATTTTCCCAGTTTTCTTGCCGTTGGTGGGAGATGCCCGTCGGCCGCGGCTAGCCAACTGGGCGGGGGTGAGACAAGCTTTTTAGGTCCCCTTTTGCAGACCCGTCTCCATTCGGAGCAAGCAGGCTATCCCTAGAAAAGGCTGCTTGGTCGCCTGGGGTGAACACACGAAAGCCGTACAGGGCATCCTTTCCCCTCGGTTGTTTCAAAAGACTCCACACACCATAACGTTAGCAATTTTGATGTTGCTGCTTTGTGATTTTAAAAGGATCGAAATGTTACAATAATGTAATGCAATACTGCATTTGTAATAGTTCGTTTGGTATCAGTCCCGCACGCACCTGGCCAACAGATCCTTCGCAAGGTAGGTGTAAACAACCATTAGGTTTATAATCGATCACGCCTCCATTAGACTTTTTTTCTGTGTGCCTGCTGCATAATAATTCTAGGAGGAAGGATGCTTATCAAGCCCGAGTGAAGATTTGGCTCTGGCTTTCCTTACCACTTCCTTTACTTCCTCAAGTGTCGGTGGCTTGTCAGTGAGTTGCACTTTTCCTTCCTTTTTCCCCTAGCATTCCAGGCCACTCCAAGGCCTGGATTTCAAGTGGTGTTTTCACTTTAAGGCTTAGCATACATTTTCCTGAGACACTGCTCAAGCGATTCTTTGTAAACTGTGAGCGTCCGTGATTTGGGGTCCTCCAATATTTCCCTGAGGTTCTGGAAGGGTCTCTCTCAATGAGCAATCTTGTGTTTCTTCTTTTTTTTTTTTTCTTTCTTCTTTTTGCCTATTCTTCTTTGCTTGGGGCAATGTTTTGTGCTTTTTCTCTCCACAGTTTTGTCTATCCCTTTCTTCTCAGCTTTTGAGACAGCCATAATCTGTCTCTTGAAATTCTTTTTTTTTTCTCCTCCAGATGTTATTTACATTTCAGTAGCGTTTGGATTATTTTCTTCTTTCTTTCTTTTTCTGTTTTTTTTTTTTTTAAGGTTTTTTCACCTTTTCTTGTTCACTCCATAGGGCGTCCATACAGGTTCTGTTTACAAAGTCCGCAAACGTGGTTAGTTTGTGCTTTAGTGAGCTCTTTGTGATCACCACACACATTTTGTGAATTTGTTATTCAATGCTCCAATTCCTTTTTTGCATTTGTGAGCAGTAAGCAGGGTTTCAAACGTTTGGCATCGAGAGCCTGTACACATTCTTCATCTGAATAATCAGCAAGGTTGTCCTTGGTACCCGTGTTATCAATCCTGGTCTTAATTTTCCGACGTGTTATCTGCGAGTGAAGTGCCTTTCGGCTCTTGTGTCTGATTCGTTCTGTGTATTTTCACGCCACATTAGCAAACACATGGGAATTCCACTTATTTTTTGCTGAAAGTCTGTTGTGGATGTTCAGTCGTGAAAGGCTTTCTGCCGATGAATTCATCATTTTAACATTTCTCTGGTCAATTCGGTGACTGCTGGGAGCTGGGTACTAATGGCAAGTTGGAGAAACGCCAAGTGGAGACCCAGCCCCCAGACCTTGTAAAGCTGGTGTATTTCAGTGCCCAGATGTCCTTCCTAGTCCCCAAAGTCAGTGGTCAAGCCGTGCGTCAGTAGGAAAACGCTCCAAGGAGAGCATCCAAGCAGAAAGTTTTCAAAGAAGAAAACCCCTTGGATAACAGTTTTGGACCCGCACTCTACCCACGTCCACGTCATGATTCCTGAATGCCGTTCTGCTGGTAGATCTTCTTTTTTTTCTGACACTACCGAGAATTGAACCAGCATCTAATGGATGAAAGGGCTTCTCAAGGTGTTGTCTTTTTTAAGATGTCTGACCCCATATTGCTGCTGGATACTGTTCTAAGTAGGGAAATCAAGCCTTGAGAAGTTCACTTTTGCTCCTCCTCGACCAACTTCAGCCGGAACTCTTCCACTGCCTTTGCGCTGGCCTCTGAGGTCCTCTTCTTACCAGAATCCTGACCTGTTTGGAAACATCACAGGCTACTGAGCTTTGAATGTCCTTGGCTCGTGCATCGATGACAAAACTCTGAAGCTGGATTCCCTCAAGCTGCTGGCAAAACTGGCGCTACGTTTTAGTCTTGTATATGTAACGTGCTCATTTGCTTCGTATCGGATTATGAGTTCGTTCAGGACCTTTTTTTTTTTAAAATTACACTGACTG
>JADBJO010012906.1:32500-40000 GCA_016801955.1 Conus betulinus | reverse complement strand
GTCATCTGCTTGTGCGAGCACCCACGCATTCTGTTGTAGGAAACATTGTTTATCATTAATTCTTAAATGATTTAGGTGCGCACACACCATTCTTCTTTATGAGACTGCTTCTAATGAAAACATGTGGTGTGCTACCACCACACACCACACAGAAAGACCTTTTCGTGTGTTTGCTTACGTTTTCCAAAGAAAGAAAAAAAAAAACTTATATGGGACAGAATATAGGTGTATGATAAGAACGAAAGTAGAATGTCCACCAAGGACAACAGACGTGCAAGGTCTGACAGTTTGAACGCGTGTCTAGGTATACAGTCACCAACGCCTTTCAGAAAAGTAGCGCCTGTCTAATTTCAAACGAATTTCAAATCCTAACTACAGCAGGATGCTCAGTGAAGAGGAAAAGATCGTACTTGACAGAGTGTGTTTATTCCAATTCTGCCATCTGCGATCGACTAAGTGTTGACGGACAGCACATCCGAATCTGTAATACCACACCACCCTGATTTAGCTGGCGTCAAATGGTGCAGAGGGTAATCTGAAAAAAAAACGGAGGAGGAGAGAGAACCCAGCAGGCAGCAGAGAGAAACGAACACGCCGCAAACAGCGAGATGCCTCTGCTTTCTTCGCAGTCGTCCTGCTTCTTCTTCTGCACCAGCTGCAACAGAGACTGTCACTCCAGAATTGGGTTGTACAGCCACACCAGGCGCTGTTCACCACCCTAGGAGAAACCTCACTTGGCGCATCAAGCATTGCCCTCCGGGACTGCCTTGCCAACGCACACCCTGATTTACCTGCGTCTCTGAAGCAGTGTTCTCACAGGCAGTGACACTCTTTTCAAACGCAATTACGCTCACAAATAGCATTTAAATAAAGCAACATTTTATACACTTTACATGTTAGTACTGAATCGTCCGTTTTGCAGTAGCGTTAACTGATAGCAAACGAGAGAGAGAGAGAGAGAGAGAGAGAGAGAGAGAGAGAGAGAGAGAGAGCAATCTGTCGTTGCCCGGTAAATGGATACTGATTCGTGTGAAATGTGTGGGTGGCCGAAAATCTCCCCGCTCCACAGCCCCCGAACAAAGCTTATCTGTGTCTCTGCTTCTCTTGTTTCTGTTGCGCATCCCACTCACATTCGCGCGTGGGAGCATCCGTGTGTGTGTGTGTGTGTGTGTGTGTGTGCGCGCGCGCACTTGCGCGCGTGCGTGCGTGCGTGTGTGTGTGTGTGTGTGTGTGTGTGTGTGTGTGTGTGTGTGTGTGTGTGTGTGTTTGTGCAGGTGTGTAAATAGTGTACTTTTGCTTGTGTGTGAGAGTACATGCGTGATCTATGAGTGTATGTATGTGTGTTGTTGTTGTTGTCTTCAATTTAACGTCTATCCACATAGTGATATTAGATAGGTGTGTGTGTGTGTGTGTGTGTGTGTGTGTGTGTGTGTGTGTGTGTGTGTGCGCGCGGACGTGCGTGGGCTACGGCCAATGGCTATTATTCTCACTGAAACATCCTGCTTAATGCTTACACCTATACTGCGATGAGTTACTCAGAGATCAGATGATCTGTTGGAATCAATATTATTGTCTAACAAAAATCTTGTGATGAGAGCAAACATAGGCGAATACGTTTTCCACGAACCACTGAGGCGAAGTGGTTAGCGTCACGGACTCCCGCCTGGGAGGTCGTGGGCTCGATTCCCATCAGAGTCATTTGGGATTTTTCTGCCCCGACTGGCTCCTACCCAGAGATGAGTTTGCTACAGGCTCAGTTGGGAAGACTGGGTCCACACAGTCGATTTTCATCCACTTTATGGATGCGCCTCTGACAGTGCTGTTTAAACTTCCTCACCAACACTGCAGGTGTCTGTATCTCTCGGGCCTAGTTGACGCTTGCTCTCAGTTTGAATGTCCTCTCCACGCCTGTGGCCTTGGTTTGATTCCGTCGGGGTCACAAGTATCGGCAAGCTCCTGGGGCTATCGTATGACGGACGTGGTGAGTGCTCACTCACGCCAACTCCGTGACTAAGTAATTAATGTCGTCAATAGGGGCTTAGAAGGTGGTGTCCTGCGTATGTTGGATCAGAACAGGGGCCACTGAACACCACCAAAATGACTCGGCAGCAGTGCAGTGTCTCCTCCGGTGGGTTGCGTCTTTATGGCTTGACATTTACTGCGTCCTGTGGATCGCTGGTGCCGGGGCTGCGGCAGGCCAGACCGGGCTGCCTCTGTGAATGGGCTGTCTGAAAGAATATACTTTCCAAGCAAACAAAAAGAGAAAATAATGAAAAGAAAGAAAAAAAAAAGAAGGCAAAACAGCATGATTTCTACTGTCCTTTTTGTGACTAGTTAGTGTTTGGCTAGTTGCTAGCTTAGCAGATACAGAGATAGGTTAATGAATAGGTAGATAAAGAGATAGATAAACAGACAGTCAAACAGACAAATTGAGAAGGAGATAGATAGATAGACAGATAGATAGATAGATAGATAAACAGATTGATAGGTAAGCAGGAAGGTGCTTAGATGCAAAGATGTAGATAGATTGACAGACAGATAGATATAGATAGATAGACAGACAAATGCATAGATGCATACATAAATGCACATGTACATACATACATTCACGCATACACACACACACTTACATACACACACACACACACACACACACACACACACACACACACACACACACACACACACACACACACACACACACACACACACACACACACACACACACACATTCATACATACATGCATGCATGCATACATACTTACATACATACATACATACATACATACATACATACATACATACATACATACATACATACATACATACATACATACATACATACATACATACATACATACATACATACATACATACATACATACATACATACATACATACATACATACACATACATACATACATACGTACATACATACGTACACATACATACATACATACATGCATACATACATACACAGCGCAATAGCTTTTCTACAAGCCTTGGGCAACAATGGCCATCCCATATAAACTGAATGAACAGGGGCTACTAGTCATTGTGCACACGGGCAAAGAGGGTGTCAGAAGATGAAAATCCCGCGTTACCCCTCAGCAGTGCAGTGTCTCCTCTGGTGGGTGACCCTGTTAGACATTTCAGGTGTGAGTAAAACAAGGTACTTACTTAGATCTTCCACCAGGAGAAACCAGCTTCTCTCTCTCTCTCTCTCTCTCTCTCTCTCTCTCTCTCTCTCTCTCTCTCTCTCTCAGGTGTATCTGTCTGTCTGTCTGTCTCTTTCTTTTTATGCACTGCATTTTTAAAACTAGCTTAATGTATTTTAAACTATATGCTTGGAATTTTCCTCCTGGAACCATCATTATAGGTTAGTCACTGCTGTCCTTCAAATACTAAGTGTGAAAACTGTAACTACACAACTTAACTTCAACGCCATTCTAACTGCAATTCTTAAAATGCAATACACTCTCTTTTCCTCTCTCTGTCCCTGTCTGTCTGTCTGTCTGTCTGCCTCTCTCTCTCTCTCTTTGTGTCATCGTATCCATTTATATATTCATCAGTCTATTTGTTTTTCTGTCTGTCAGTCTGTCTGTCTGTCCATCTGCCTGCCTGCCTGTCTGTCTGTCTGTCTCTCTCTCTCTCTCTCTCTCTCTCTCTCTCTCTCTCTCTCTCTCTCTCTCTCTGCTCTGCTCTGTACACCCACCTAAGAACGAAGCAGATGTCCAGTGATTTCAAACACATAAATCTCCAGTTGAAAAGCAATACTTAGCCGGAGCTCTTCTATGACTAATGGCTCCTGTCATGGCCATCTGAAAAATCCCTGGGACATTCATGCGATTGTGTGCATGATTGCGGTGGGATGATACAAGCAAGGTGCGGGGGCCGACTCGAAAAGGTGAGTAATAATGTGAAGTCCAACTGTATAAATACCGTGCCTGGGCTGGGTGACTTATCTGCTTCCTCCAGACCCAAGCCACAAGTAGCTGCTGCTCGCGCTGTTTTGGTGGTGAGTTTCTTGACTGAGTCCGAGTGTTTGTGTTTTCAATAGGTTGATGCCGTTTTGGCTGTTGTTGGTGTTGGTGATGGTGGCGAAGCTTGCTTCAAAGTGTTTTGTTCTTTAGGAACGTTAGTGTTTGACCATAATCATTCTACAGAACGTTTCAAATTTAGACGCTTTTAATATACTGTGTTGAGGGTAAAGTTGTAGGGTGTTTGATACAACATTGCAACATCGACATCTTATTCGTCTTCTTCTTCTGTCCTTTTACTCGTAAAACGGTAACCAAAATCTGAACATGTCTCTGGGAGGACTGGAAGATAAAGCGTAAGCATGCATAACTATTTCTCCCTCTCTCCTGCTTTTACAGGTGGAGTTGTGCACACTTCAGTCTCATGCGGCAATCACACGGCCGCTCATCAGATAGATACTGCAAAGACAAAGAATCAAGCCCGCCCATTCATCAGAACTTGTCCATGCACTGTTCAGAGTGTTTCATGTTCAGAATCTTACGCATAGGCTCAGTTGGGGCTGGTTGCAAGTATGATTCGTCTTTTTTTTCTTCGTCTTCATTTCTCTTTAAGACGTCAGAGATTCAGCTGCGACTGGGATGACTAATGTTTCTCTTCACATTCTTATCTTTGAACTCGTCAGAGGCTAAATGGGAAGGCTGCTGTAAGTTTTTTTTTTTTTTTCTTCTTGTTTTTAAAGTTTTCTTCTTTAAAACGCCAGAGATTCAGTGAGGGCTGGTTTAAGTGTGACTGGTGTAGTCCTATATTTACCTCATTCTTTCTACAAGCCATAGAGGATTGGTTGTTTGTGTGATAGGTATTTTCTGTCACTTTCTTCAGTCTTCTGTACGTTAGAGACTACTCTGGAACTCGATATAGTCGACGGTTTTCTTCACCTGTATTTTCATTCATTTACTCTACATTTTAACAAGCCAGAGACAGAGAAGGGGTGGTTGTGAGTGTGACAGGCGTTTGCGTTTGTCCGTCAGTTTCATTAGTCTTGAATATGCCTGGGACTGGGTAGGGATTGGTTGAAGTGTGACTGTTTTGTGTGTGTGTGTGCCAGATACCAGTTGAGGGCTGATTTAAAGAGTAATGGTGTCTGTCACTTTCTTCAGTCTTTTTAACTTGCCAGATGTGACTACGTGGGTGCTTTGTAAGAGTAACTGGTGTTTTGTCTCTTTGGTGTCAGATCTGCCAGACACCAGTGAGGGCTGATTTTCAAGAGTAATGGCTGTCTTGTTTCACTTTCTTCAGTCTTTTTAACTTGCCAGATGTGACTACGTGGGTGCTGTCAGTAAGAGTAACTGGTGTTTTGTGTTATTTTTTTGATATGTCACTAATCTGCCAGACACTAAGTGGGGGCTAATTCAAAGTGTTGTAGTGTTTTGCTTTACTTTAGTCTTTAGCTTCCCACATGTGACTACGTGGGTGTTGCTAGTAATGATGATCAGTGTATTGCTTTACTTTCGTCTGTTGTTAACATGCCACAGACTATGTGGGGACTGGTCTTAGTGTGATGGGGTGTTATCCTTCAGTTTCGCTCTGAACATACCCTAGTTGACTAAGTGGAGAGGTGTCTTTTCTTCACTTTCTCAACATTTTAAACAGTGACCTGGTGGTAGATCCTGGTTGTGAGTGGTGGTTTTCGTCACTTCCAATATCCTTGACACACCAGTGACTATGTGCGGTTTAGTTATCACTGGAACTTTTTTCTTCATTTCTTGACTTCCTTAATACGCCAATGATTGAGTGGGTTGGCTGGGGGGGGGTCCATGTTCTCGTTTCTTTTTTTTTTCTCTTGAACATGCCAGTAACAAACGACTGGAGCTGGTTGACACTGATGTTTTTCCTTCTATTTACTCTTTAAACGCGTAAGTAGGCTAAGTAGAGGCTGTCCTTCACTCAATAGGAGTTGTCCTTCATTTGTGACCATTTTGATACAGCATTGACTAAATGGTAGCTGCAGGTGATTAGTATTTCCTTCCCTTTCTTTTTGCCGTGTCAGGCGATTAACAGCCAGCGACTGACTGGCGGCGTGTTAAAACCCTGAACTGTGTTCGAATGAAACATTCGAAGGACAAAAAGCACGAAGCGTAGCCGATTTCTGGAACAGAGCATCTAAAGCTGCTATTTCATGGTCCACTTGTTTCCTTCGCTCATGGAACACGATCCCTGAAGATGAACAGACCGTCGTAAGCTGTTAATTCATGGCCCACTTGATTTCTTCCCTCATATACAGGACTCAATTTCTAAAGTCAAACAGAGAATTGGGGCAATTAATTCATGGTCTACTTGTTTTCTGCCCCTTATGTGGAACATGATTTCTGGACATAAATTTGTCATAAGTAGTCATGTCACTGTCTACGTCTTCACTTTCTTCCCAAGGAAAACGGTCTTTGCAACAAAACAGACCATCTAAGCCCGTCTATTCACGATCTCTGGAACTGAACAGCTATCAGCAGTCAGTCATTAGCCAAGTGAATTTCCTGTTTTGTTGTTGTTGTCGTCGTTGTTGTTTTCAGTCTCTTTGCTTTGTTGTAGCACATATACGATCGGGTCAAAAGGCATTGCTTATTCTGATGTTCGATCTTTGTGAAAACTGTTAACACTAACGGTTACCGAATATGTTTTCTTTAATATTGTGTCGCATTTGCGTGTTTTATGTGTGATTTTTAAGACAATGTTGTCCTTGTCCTAAGGAATGTCCCTTTAAAGAAGCATCGTTAACCATGAAAGCTTATACAGGAAGAGGCCAGGACATAGATGAACAAAAGATAAGCACATACTGTTGCTGTGACAGCAGGAGTAAGAGAAGAAGTAGAAGTACCATCATCATACTCATGAGCAGCAGCAGCAGCAGCAGCAGCAGCAGCAGAAACAACAACAACAACAACAGCAGCAGCAGCAGCAGCAACAGCATTTAGATCGGCGGAATACATCTCTTGTAAGACAAGCGTTAAAACACGAACATGATGGGATATTGGAATTTCCAATCAGTTCTTTAAAGAAAAGAGTTTAGAGAGAGGTACAGTATCGTAGCACTTGTCTGAGATCGACAATGCCAAAATGAAGCTCTTCCACTCACAACACATTCGTGTTGCTGATGCACGGGGGGGGGGGGGGGGGGGGGGGGGGGGGGGGGGGAACCTAAGAGAATATTATTTTCTCTAGTATTTACCTCTCAAAGACAACATTTATCCTGTTTGCGTTAATGAGTGATTGCACAGCGCATTGAAGAGAGACGTGAGCACGCCCGTGTGTGTGCGCGCTCACACACACACACACACACACACACACACACACACACACACACACACACACAGAGAGAGAGAGAGAGAGAGAGAGAGAGAGAGAGAGAGAGAGAGAGAGAGAGAGAGAGAGAGAGAGAGAGAGAGAGAGAACTGTATTCTCAAAGATGAATTAAGGCTGTCTGATTGTGTCGTATGGTCACCATGAGAAGATCAAAAAAATAGAC
>JADBJO010012906.1:22500-27500 GCA_016801955.1 Conus betulinus | reverse complement strand
ATCTCAATGATTTCTTTGAGACTGATCATTTGGTGTAATACAAATGATTCCATTCCTGTAAATTGTAAGTGCCTCAATATCATAGGTAGGATTGATAATCTGATGTTTCGCAAATGATGCCTTCCTTGTGAACTACGAGAACACCAATAATATCAGCTAGGCTGGTCACTTTGTGTTTTGTAAACGATTCAAATCATCTAAAATAGCGAGGGCCTCAGTGATTTCTATAAGGCTTGGTGCTCTGTAATCGATTTAGTCCCAATGAATCATGAGAACCACAGTGATCGGTTGAAAACGCTTTGTCCAGTGTACTGTAATTAACTAGTTTGTTATGAATTCAGAGGACCTCAACATTGCCTGTAGGATTGATCATTTGCTGAATAGTACACGATTCTCTTCCTGTCAGCCGTGAGTACCTCCTTAATCTCTTCAGGACTGTGCATCTGGTGTATTATAATGATCCCATTCATGTGACTTGTGAGTACTTCTATAATCTTTTAGGACTAGCCACTTGGTATATTATAAATGATTCTATTCCTGTGATTTGTGAGTACCTCACTGATTTGTTTGAGACTGACCACTTTGTGGATCATAAATGATTCTACTCCTGTGATTTGTGAGACCTCAGCGATCTCCAGAAGACTGGTAATATAGCGCTTTGTGAATATTTCAGTTTCTCTCTCTCTCCCTCTCTCTCTCTCTCCCCCCTCTCTCTCTCCATCCATATATATATATATATATATATATATATATATATATATATATATATATATTGAGGACCTCAGAAATCCCTGTGGAACCGATTGCAAAGGGTATTGTAAATAATCCCGTTTTTGTAGTCGGTAGATATTCTCTAAAGGACTACTAACCGGATGTAATATAATCGGTTCAATTTATGTGAACCACGAGAATCTGAATTATCTCTTTGGGACTGATTACCTGGTGTACCGTGAATCATACGGAATTCAATAATCTATTTAGCGCTCATCATATGGAGTATGCTAAATGGTTCACTTCCTATCAATCGCAGGGACATCAAGAGTCTATCATAATCGATTCAGTTGCAAGGATCACAATGATCTGTCTAGGTCTTACCATTTGATGTGTTACGGATGATTCCGTTCTCCTGAATACCAAGGACTTCAGTGGTCTTTGTAGAGTTGATAACAAGGCGAATTACTAATGCTCTACTCCTGAGTCGTCGAGGATCTGAAGGATTTGGCTAAGGCCGATCCTGATTTCAAGGATTGTAAAGGAGTTAATAACTGTAATTCACCAACATATGAATTAGCTCGTTAGGAATTATCTGTTTACATTTCAACAAATTCATTTCCTTAGAATCTTGACGACTTCACTAACTTCTTAGGACTGATGACATGGTGCTTTATGAATTGTTCAATTTCTGTGAGGGAGGAGGAGATCAATAATATCTTTATTTCTGATCAATGATGTTTAGGACTGCTGGCATGATGCATTATGAATTTTTCAATTCCTGTGGGGGGGGGGGGGGGATCAAGGATGTCTTTACGTCTGATCAATGATGTTTTGTAGATAATTCCATTTCTAGAAATCGCGAGGACCTCAAATATCTCTTTGGGACCTATAACGTTGTGTACTGCAAACGGTTTAGTTCTTTGTAATCAAGAGTGCCTCTGTAACTTCTTTAGGACTGATCATTTCTTGTACTGTAGATAGTTCCTACGGTAATAAATGCTTTTGTTAGGATCATTCATCTGTAATGATCCCATGTCTGTGTGGACGTAATTACTATCTTCAGGATCATCATTGAATATACTGTTAGTGAATTAATTCCTAAGAATCGTGAAGGTCTAAATAATCTGTTTGGAGCTGATCATTTTATGCCTTTTGATATCAAACCCCATGAATTTGAGGATCTATTTTTTATTTTATTTTTTGTTTTAAGACTGAGGATTAGGTGTACTGTGAATGAGTCCATGGATGTGAAACGCGAGGATCTCATTAACCCCAGTAGGACGGAGAACTTGGAGTGGGTGGATGATTCAAGTCCTGTTCATCGTCCAGACATCAATAATCCATATGTTGATCTCTTGCTGCACTATGAAGGCATATGGGGGACGCTAGAAAACGCTTTACAAATCTCTGTATACTCATATTTATTGTAAAAAATTGATCTCTCTGATGCATTTAGGGGCATGCGCATGCACATAGTGTTGGGATATTGACATTGTTTACCTGTGTAAATGGCTTTGTGATGAATGTGTTACAGGGTTCCAGAGAGCCACCTCACTGGGTATTATGAGAAGGTAAACCAGCCTTTCTTCCCCTCTGCATATTTTCCACCTACATAAATGTACAAAGCACGCATGACAGGGTAGAGTAAGCCATGTTTGAAACCTACATTAGAACGTTAGTTTATATTTCAATTTACAACAGAGTTCATAAACGTTTGTTGCTCAGCTATCGATAGAAAGCAACATGTGGATATGTACCTTTGTGTTCTCTGAATATTCTTTTATGGACCGAAGTCGGCGGGAAAGGTCACAATTTGTTCCTTCATACTTGATTTCTTTCTGATAGTTTTCAATGCATGTTTCTAAACCCATCAGAATGATTGAGACTTTTCGCATCTGGATAATTGTGATTGATTGTCGCTTTTATTCTGTCCCGAAACCTACATGGAATAATATCACATTCTCTCTCTCTCTCTCTCTCTCTCTCTCTCTCTCTCTCTCTCTCTCTCTCTCTCTCTCTCTCTCTCTTCCGACATGGAGCACACTAATTGCCTCTTTTCCCCTTTGCTGGCACAGAAAACAGTAAAATTGCCCCTTCTTCTCTTTCGTGACACATATCTGGAACAGAGTAATTGTCTATTTTCTCTTTGCTGTGACAGAAAAGGAACAGAGTCATTGTGTCTTTTTCTCTCTCCTGACACATATAGCACACAGAGTATTTGCCTCTTTCTCTTTGTTGTGGCATACATAGAACAAAGTCACTGTGTCTTTTCCTCTCTCCGGACAGGTACACCAATCAGAATGATAGTCTCCTTTTCTCCTTGTGACACACAGGGAACAATTTTTTTTTTTCTCACCTAGAAATAAGTAGCACACGTTTTGCCCCCTCTCTCTGCTAACTGTAAAGTACAGTCACGCACGCACAAGGAGAGAGAGAGAGAGAGAGAGAGAGAGAGAGAGAGAGAGAGAGAGAGAGAGAGAGAGAGAGAGAGAGAGAGATTGTATCATCGTCTCTTTTCCTCTCTTTAGATTTATACGTAGAACGGAGTCATTGTCTCTTTTTATCCCCACTTTAACAAATGCATGTAAGAGAGTTACTGCCCTTTCTATGTCCTGGCGCACACGGGAAACGGTCATTTTTCCCTTGTTCACTTCTGGCACACGCAAGAAGCAGCCATGGTCTCTTTTTTTCTCTTCACACACACACACACACACACATGCACGCCCGCACGCACACACCCACGCACGCACGCACGCACGCACGCACGCACGCACGCACGCACGCACACACCACACACACACACACACACACACACACACACACACATACACACTACCATCATTTCTTTCTTCACTACATTTGGTACACACATAAAACAGGGCCATTGTCGTTTTTTTTTTCTCTCTCCTAAAATATCCATGGAATAAAGTCTCTCTCTCTCTCTCTCTCTCTCTCTCTCTCTCTCTCTCTCTCTCTCTCTCTCTCTCTCTCTCTGATTTATGTATGCAACATCAGTTGTTGTCTTTGTTCTGTCTCTCTCCTGACAGATACATAGAAAAGAGTGTGTTTCAGTTTCTCTTTGCCCTGACAGAGACAGAGAACAGAGTCTGTTTCCATTTCGCTTTGCCCAGACAGAGACAGAGAACAGTCTGTTTCTTTTTCTCTTTGCCCAGACAGAGACAGAGAACACAGTCTGTTTCTTTTTCTCTTTGCCCTGACGGATACAGAGAACACAGTCTGTTTCTTTTTCTCTTTGCCCTGACAGACTCTCGGGAAACGCACTGGCGGAAAGGGACTGCTCCACCAAGGTTTGCTATGGAATCTGCTGTGACCGCAGCGACTGCCGGTGTGGCAGAGACCACCTTGGGGCAGGGTGTTTTTGCTAGCAATATATTGCCCCAAATACATCGGAAGTCATAAGGAAAGCTTGTCCCCCTTCGGATGATTCATGAAGATCCTAATATATATATATATATATATATATATATATTTTCAATGAAAAACTGGCTAAGCTGACGCGAGGTTCCAGAATTGTAATCCTCCTACCGAGAATAAACGAAACGCAAACTCTAAATCCAATGTCAAGCAACAATTGTAGAAAAAAAAAAATCGCATGTTCTTCTGTCGTAGGTTGTATTTTTCGTTAATCTCTCACCTAGAGACTTTTATCTTGTGCAGTTTGTACGTCTGCTATTTCTGACATCTGATAGACACAATTTTTTTTTCTCTCGAAATTTCACAGTCCGTGTCATATTTATTACATAATTGTTCCCTGTGTCTGTGTCCTCTTCAGCTTCATTACTTCTTAAGCATACGAATAAAATAGACGCTTTCTGAGGCGTGGTCTCTTGGCTTGTTTTTTTTTTTTGTTTTGTTTTTTTTTTTCGTCGATACATAGGACCTAATCTCGTCAGATACAGATCACCTAATATGGAACCTAATGGAACCAACAAAGTTGCTCCACCAAGCTTTGCTGCGGAATCGGCTAATCTGTACATGCATCGAGAGTTGTCATGGTTCGGGGTTAGTTGGACCTGGCGTAATGAAGTCATTCATTTTCTTTTTTTTTTTTTTTTTTTTTTTTTTTTTTTGCGTTCTTTTCTCACTCTTTGGTTGATTTATCTTAAGAAACGGTGTCACTGCAATATTTCTTGCTGTGGAATTTGCCGCCTCTGCACGTGCATCGAGACGGTCATAACAAGGTGCTAAGAGGACCTGTGTAATACAGTCATAAATCTATGCGTTCTGTTCATTGTAGGACTGATCTATCAATTCGCATGAAAAAC
>JADBJO010012905.1:30000-40000 GCA_016801955.1 Conus betulinus | reverse complement strand
TTTCTGTTTTGACCACCAGCCATTACAGACAAGGTTGGTGTGTGTGTGTGTGTGTGTGTGTGTGTGTGTGTGTGTGTGTGTGTGCGTGCGTGTGTGTGTGTGTGTGTGTGTGTGTGTGTGTGTGTGTGTGTGTGTGTTTTATGTTTTGGTTTCTTTGTTTCGTTTTACTCTAAGGAAAAGTGAGCTTCAACCGGAAAGAAACTGAATTAGATGCTAGATTCCTTTGTATTGACGCTTTGTTTTTGTTTCAGAAATGTGTATATTTATGAAAGGATTTGTCATTCGCCAGATTCTGTATTTGTTGTTGTTTGTTTGTTTTGTTTCGTTTTGCAATAGATAGATAGAAGAAGCGCGCGGTGTTCACTCGCTGAAAGAGGCGGGAATGAGGGGATATAATAAGTACAAGTAGTGCACTAAATTACGACACACCTATCCCAAAGTAAATGAATGACAAAGCTGAGGTCCAGGCGTGAGTTGATCTCCGCTAATGTTTGAAAGTGAAGAAGGCTCTGCCGTAATTGCAAAAATTCCATAATTAAAAAAAAAAAAATGAAATGGAAGTAAATGTGTGACTAATCATTTTGGCAGTATTGGGAGGGTTAACAACAGTTTAGAAAATCGGATTTTTAAAGACAAAAAGAAAGATGTAACAGACATAGCCTTTTTTGTGTGGAAAGACAATATGGAACATCGCGTTTTCTTCGGAGAGGGTTGCTTGTTTGTTTGTTTGCTTGTTTGTGTGTTCGTTTGTTTTATTTGTTTTTTTCTCAGTACCATGCAATTCCCCTGTAAGACTCTTGAGCATGGAGGAGGGAGAGAAGAAAGGGAAAGGAACGACAGAATAGGGCAGAAGAAAGGAATGAAGGAAAGAGAGAATCAAGCATGAAAAAGTGAGATTGAAAAGGCAGCGTTAAAAAAAAAAAATGTCAGTATACCTCATCCTTCTGTATAAGGGGCGTACACTGACGCTGAGTGGACTTTCGTCGAGTGGACTTTGGCCGAATGAAGTTTCGCCGAGGGACTTTCGCCGAATCGATTTTCGCAGATTGGGCTATCGCCGAATGAACTTCCGCCGAACGGACTTCTTCCGAGGAAAAAAAAAAAAAAAAAAAAAAAACTGTACTTACATCGATGACAGCATCAGTACAAAGTAGTCAGTCTTGCGCTTCGTTAGTTTGATGTGTGTGTGTGTGTGTGTGTGTGTGTGTGTGTGTGTGTGTGTGTGAGAATATTTTGAAGAAGAAAGACTACTTAACATTTTCGTCTTCGTTGTTTCTACCCACTTCTGTTGCTGTTCTTCTTGTTTGTTATCTTTAGCGGAAAAAAATAATTTTGTCTTTTTCTTTTTGTTATACGTTCCCAGTACCCCTGCTTTCTTCTGCTGCTTATTTTCTTAAGAAGAAAGGCAAGTTTGCGTTTTCTTTTGTGTTTTTTCTTCCCATCACTGCGGGTGTTCTTAATGGATGTGTGTGTGTGTGTGTGTGTGTGTGTGTGTGTGTGTGTGTGTTTTTACACCATACCTGTTTTCTATGCTTTGCACATACAAGTCATTACGTACTGCACGTTGTACCAATTAGAAATTGTTAGCAGCACTATGGCGAAGTTAAAAATCGTTTGATGATCGTTCCTTCAGTTTTGCTGTTGGAAATCACTGCCTCCTACCTGATGAAACCAACCCACCTTACCTATTTTCAAAGCACAGTTGAAACCTTAACTTTTACGCCAAGCGTGCTGAACAATGCTTTGTCTCACTTCGTGTGTACGCAACACGTTCTGTAGTAAGATAGGTGTTACATGTGATAGCAATGCTTTTCTTACTTCGTGTGTACGCAGCACGTTCTGTTGTAAGATAGGTGTTACATGTGAATAGCAATGCTTTTCTCACTTTGTGTGTACGCAACACGTTCTGTTGTAAGATAGGTGTTACATGTGAATAGCAATGCTTTTCTCACTTCGTGTGTACGCAACACGTTCTGTAGTAAGATATTTGTTACGTGTGAATAGCAATGCTTTTCCCACTTTGTGTGTACGCAACACGTTCTGTAGTAAGACATTTTGTTACGTGTGAATAGTAATGCTTTTCCCACTTGGTGTGTACACAATACGTTCTGTAGTAAGATAGTTGTTATATGTGAATGAATGAAGATCTGAATATGTATGAAAGAGCAAGAAGATTTCGACCAAACAGGGGGTTATTCAAATACCATTCATTACAACAATTATGTTGATGATGATGATGATAATGATGATGATGATGATTGTTATCATTATCATCCTTAGTTTGTTTTCATTGTCGTTATCATCATCATCATCATCATTATCATCATCATCATTGCCATTATTAATATTATCATATTATTGTCATTATTGTTATCATTTTATCATCTGGCTCGGGAGTAAATACGAAAGAGAGGCCCCAAAAAATAGGGGAGGAGGGAAGGGAGGGGTGTCCACCCTAGAGGCTGGATATAATCGTGAACTTGAGGTGTTTCGTAAACATCTGTCACATCATATAATGTTAAGTAAGGATAATCTGACACACGCCAAGGTCTCGACTTTTATCCTCAGACACTCATTTCAGTTCAGTATAGTGTGTATTTTACAACGAGCGGGATTTGACCGTACAGTACATCCAACGAGCGGGATAGACCGACAGTACATCCAAATAGAGACAGAGTACCGCCTCAGCAGGTCAAGGACCAGACCAAAGTCAAAGAGCTCGTTATGAAATACGTTTGGGTGAATATATGAGCCCTATGAACTTTTGTTTTCTTTTTCGTTCCTACGCTCTGTCTAGTTATGAAGGTTTCTTCGGAAGAAGTACGTTAAGAAAGATTTATTAACAACACCTGTACGAATGACCATTGTGGTGTTTCCTACGTACTCTGTTACAAAAGGGAAAGAAAGCGAAAAGCGCGTGTTGGTAACAAGACAGCCCAGTGCGTGAACCCTGTTGGAGTTGGACTGAAATATTGTTCCACAAACACCAACCCAGCTTGTACATCAATTTTCAGATACAGAAGAAGAGCCACTGATCACTTCTTAATAGGTCCCTAATTAAGTAGACATCACAATGCTGCAGATTAACGTTTCGCACCTCTTAATGACGGCGGTCCTCGCTGGCGACACGTTTGCCAGCTATGTGACAAGCTGAATTAATGTGCTCAGGGAAAAAACACTCACACGCGCACAAATTGTCTCACCGAATCAATAGCGAAGGGATTGGCTTTTGTCTGACCTGTCGATCCCTACACTAAAAAGTCTGAAATTGGTGACAATTGTAATTTTCATTACCAGCGTCTTGCATTTGTTCTTATGTTTGTTCTTATTTTTGGTCCTCTTTACGCTGTTGCTGCTGTTGGTGGTGGTGGTGTTGCTGTTGTGTTGTTGTTGTTGTTGTTGTTGTTGTCATTGTTGCTGTTGCAGTTGTTGCTGTCGTCGTCGTCGTTGTCGTTGTTGCTGCTGTTGTTGTGGTTGCTATTGCTGTTGTAGTTGTTGGTTTTGCTGCTGTTGTTGTTATTCTTCGTCTTCTTATGTATGTATGTGTGGGAGGGGGAGGGGACGGGTAAAAAGGGGGGGGGGGGGGGGGGGGGTGGGGGGTTACTAAAAGGTAATCTTGCTATTGTCCGCAATAAATCTCACACACCGTGTTATTATGGATCTTCCAAAGCCTGTTAAAACAGTCTCCTTGGTAACCACACAGGGTAGAATTATGGAAGCCCAGACGGGAGTAAACGATATCACAAACAATATGATCCTTTAAAGCTTCCGTGGACAGGAAATGTCTACTGAAACTAATCTGGCGTAACTCTAGTTAATGGTGTGAAACTCGACACATCCTGCTCAAAGGGAGGGAGGTGAAGGGGGGGGGGGGGGGGGGTCTCAAAGGACAGCACTGAGGCCGCACACCGATGGAGAAGAAGAAAAGAAAGGCGATCCTGTTCAAAAGCATCTAACGCGATACTGTGTGGTCAGCATCACCAACTTGAGGGTTGGCAGGCTGTCAGTTCGATTCCCATCAGGGACACTGACTTGTGAAACAGTTCGGCCATATCCGACTCATAGTCAGTGTTGAAGGCGCTAGGGGCTCCAACGGAACGACTGACAGTGTCACTCAAAGTTTTTTTTTTTTTTTCTGATCAGCGCGCCACAGGTGTCCGTACCTACCCGGGCCTAGTTCAGAGAGGATTCTAAGATGAAAGGAAGCGTGATAAGGATCCCTCTCATGTAGGCTCGTTCCAGAATGGAATTTGGCAACATTATCTTATTGATAAATAAGCCTTGTGGAGGAGGGGGGGGGGGGGGGGGGGGGGGGGGGGAAAGGCAGGTGGAAGAACAAGGAAGCCGGGAGGTGAGATGGGAGCGGACGATCAGAGAAACACAACATTCTGTCTGATAAGTTATAGGAGACTCCCCGTAGATCTTGCCAAAGTCATCGCCACAATGACAGAGAAATTGATTACCTGTTACTGTTTTCCACGACTTTAACATATCTATTAAGAAAGCCATTGTTCTGTGAGCCGACAGGGGGAAGATTCGATTTTTTAAAAAAAAATTTTGGTTGTGAAAGTGTAAACAATTGAAGTATAGGAAACGATAATGGGTCATCGCCACTGTCGCATATTCAAGTAATTTGGAATATATGCTCTTTAATATTCAGTCACAACAGATATTTCTCTATAACCAATATTGACAGGGGGCAAAAAACATACCACAGTCATTGTTGTAAACAGTGATGTGATATCGTTTTGAGTTTTATGTGACAATGGGCATGCATATTTTCAATCTTTTCTTTTTCCAATATATCAGTAAAATATATGTTTTACTTTCGCAATCAATATAACGTGTTAATACATTATTTGCTGCATGCTAAAATCTCATCTCAATCAACACTTTGGTTACAGTTTAAATTATGACCGTCATTCATTATTAAAAAGGACGAACAAGCAAACATACAAACAAACAAGCAAAAGAACACGAAGTGTCTCCCCTTATAAAAAAAAAAAAAAAAAAAAAAAAAAAAAAAAAAAAAAAAAAAAACTCATTCTTCCCTGTGGTTGATTTTCAAGCCAGCTGTCGTTTGATGTTCGTTCACCCAGACTTCATCTTTTTGGGTCCTTTTTCACGTTCTGGTTATTTTTTTTCTCACGATCTGTCTTTGATGTTGACCATAAAACTAAAGTGTATTCGCAATGCCACGCAGTCGCTGCGAATCTATGACGAGGATGTGTGATGTACTCAAATGTGAGCAAATGGAAAATTGCCTCCCAAAATTCATAACGGTTTCCACTGTCTTCAGATTACAAGCTTGTTCGACGTTACAAGGGTTGTAAAGCATACAAAGGGCCATAACTTTCCGACAATTTGTGTCAATAGGAAGAAAATAGGATTACTCGTTTCAGTTCTCTTACGTACATGTGAGTAAAAACTAATTTGTATAATTCGTTTCTACTGTTAGCGCAAATGAAACTGACAAATGCTTGGGTCTTTTAAACATCGAGTTGACCGTTCAGACTGTTTGTACAAATTTGACCTCCTTTGTATACAAAAACAAACTCAAAGATGCTCATACATACCTATTTATTATTTATTCGTTCATCTATTCATTCAATTATTCGTTTATTTATTTATGCACTTACTTATTTATTCAATTATTTGATTTTTTTTTATTAATTAATTTCTTTATTTTCAGCTTCTCTCTCCTAATTGCACTTTCTTCCATTTTCCCCATTCTACTCGTCACTGGTTTCAATTTTTGTTTTTCTACCCTTAGAGGCGAGAATACCACAAGACTATAGATCGAATATTTGCATGGTATTTGATGCCAAAGATGAACTGTCATAGCCAGCCGGGTTCCTGTCGACTCTGAACAGAGGATATATAATGGCGCTGTTTTCTTTCAAGATGGACTTTAGCGGTCCGCGAAGGTTGCCAGTATTGGATTGAATGTTTAAATCTAATTTAAATGAAATTAGTAGCAAACTCCCAAGAAAACGGTGACTAAACAAGACGCGTTTCGACCTCTTAGGTCTTCTTAAGCCAATATACAAAACACACTCAGGACAACGAAAATGAACGAGCAATCACTTATCTTCATTCACTTCAGCGCAAGATGGGCGATGAATGAAAACGAGGCTATCAAGAAAGAGACAATGTATGGGTCGAGGTAGTAAAGATGATAGTTATATTACTGATATCAGTAAGATAACTATCAGTATTATCATCATATAGATAGATATTGTACACTGAGAAAGACAGTAAGGGAGAGAAACTGAGAGAGAGAGAGAGAGAGAGAGAGAGAGAGAGAGAGAGAGAGAGAGAGAATGTAAGAATGCGAATGCGAATCGTTTCATGTGTTAGGCTCAGAGCCAATTCACATGGGGGAGGTGGGGGGAGGGGAGAGGACGATGGAACAATGCCAATAGATACAATCAAATTAAATATCTCAGGTGGGCATGACATGGAAGCCACATCAAGAAAATACAATTCATTTTATGATCAGTCTGCTAAAGTACATTAACAACAGCTTCTCCGTCACTGGTCGGCATAAGCTCTTGTACCGTGAGCACACCAAGTTCAAATATGATAAACTTCACAGTTTACATCACATCAAGGCCAAGATTTCCTTTGTAACAAGAACTTTGATCAAAAGTTTAAATGGTAATCCTAAAATGATTACGTCATATTCTAAGTAAGATTTCCTTTCAACCACACCGATGTCAGAACAGTTTAATCAATAACTTCTGATTGTTAGGTTAGATTTTCGTTGTAACCAGCGTTGGTATCACATCTGTCTTTTTTCTCTGGTCTGATGGTATCGACAAGGCTGTCCAGTCTCTTTGAGGTACCATCAAAACCCTTTTTTTTTTTAGCGTTTTAAAGGTCACATGCATTCAATTGTGTAGTATCAGCTGATTCACGGACATCCCTGTTGCTGTTACACATGTCCTCGTTCTTTGCGTCAGTCTCCTGTAGATGAAAGGCCGGGCTGGTGTTATGCTCTGTCTGTGTAACTGACTCTGGATCGTTTTCTAATGTTATCATATCAGTGGTGTTGTGTTCCTCAGACTCAGTTTCTAAATTATCACAATCACACATTGTCACGAACTGAGAGTTTATGTCACTTGCAGCGACAGGCAATGGGCAGTACCGTTGATTCATACTGCTCAAAACAATTTAAGAGCCACCTGCGTTTTTCATATGGTTTAGATAACGCACCGTAGTGTATAGATTCAAAGCTTTTGTCCAGTTTTTACACACTGAAAGTGTGGCAACTACTTCAATGCAAAACTGGTTTTGGCATGTGCTCAGTTGAATCTGAGTCTAGTGGGTTGAACGAGTTCACCGAAATCATGAAAACATGGTCGCGGTTTGCGAGCGTATAGCTGAAGCTGAGGCAGCAGATTGGGCTGATTGCAAACCGCATTGCATGTGCAAGTCGTGCCTTTCCTGAACATATGGCAACCAGTTTTGCTGACCAGTGGGTATAAAAAAAAGCTGGTGTTGGGGGTGTTTTTAACCATGCCACCAAGACGGAGATTAAATGACACTAACCGAGGGAGGACTGTTGCTTGGCTTCAAGAAGGTGTAGGCATCAGAGAAGTTGGTCGTCGCCTTCAAGTGCATCATGCTGTCATCCAAAGACATTGTGACCGCTTCAACGCCACCGGTAGTACTGCTGAACGAAGACGGTCTGGCCAGCCTAGGTCCACCACCAGACAGCAGGACAGACTGCTGGTTGTGACGGCGCTGAGACAAAGAACTGCCACTGCAAACAACCTCAGGTGACAACTGCATGCTGCAGCGAACGTCAACATTTCCGACCAAACTGTTCGGAACCACCTGAGAGAAATTAACCTCCAAGCAAGACTGCCAGCTGTTCAACCCTGTGCTGATGGCGGCTCACCGTAGGGCGCGACTGACCTGGTGCCGAGCTCATGCGGCCTGGACGAGGCAGCATTGGGCCCAGGTGATATTATCTGACGAGTCGCGTTTTGCTCGGCTCTTCCACGATGGTCGCATACGTGTCTGGAGGCGAATGGGGAAGGCTACCAAGAAGCCAACATAATCGAACGGGACCGGTATGGCGGGAGGTCTATCATGATGTGGGGTGGCATAGGAAGGAACTTTAGAACCCCCCTGTACCGAGTTGAAGGCAACCTATCTGGTGTGGGGTACAGGGAAAACATTCTTCAGCCTCTGGTCCTGCCTGCCCTGCAAACCCTGGGCCCTGACGCCATCCTCCAGGACAACAACGCCCATCCACACCACGCCAGGGTGGTAAACGTCTTCTTGGAGGAGCAGCAGGTCAACCACCTCGACTGGCCAGCGTCCACGCCCGACCTTAACCCGATCGAGCACCTCTGGGACATCCTGGGGCGCCTGTTTCACAAGAATCACCCTCCAGCAGTGAACCTGGGCCAGCTCTTCGACTTCTTGCAGGAGTGGAACAAAATCCCCCAGCTGACTCTCAGGAGGCTTGTGGACTCTATGAGAGAAGGTGTTCATCAGTTAAGCCCATGAAGTGTTTTTGAGCAGCTGTTATTCGTTTATTTCTGATGTCGTTACATCATTCCATAGATGAATTTTCAATTAAATTGTTTGAAGAAGTTACTTTGTTTTTCGGTTGAATTGTGTGTGAATGTTTTCAGCTGGCTCTTAAATTGTTTTTGAGCAGTATACATCAGTATCATGCGCACAACTCTCAATACAGGCATTATTATCGTCGAGAGAGAGAGAGAGAGAGAGAGAGAGAGAGAGAGAGAGACCAACACAGTCTTCAGGACGTGTGACATTTTCGGGAGGAAGGACAGAACGGGGCGTGGGTGCAAAGCAGACTCTTTGGACAAATCGGGGAGCATCCCTTAAAAAGTATCCAGGTGACTTTCAGACCAAAGTTTTCTGGGTGCTTGTTTTTGTACAAAAAAAAAAAAAGGACTTGGACATGGTCAGTTCAGGACAGAGAACACTGGCCATTTGAAGCCAGCCTTTGCATTTTCTGGTCAGAATCGAACGGTATTTTCGGGGATTCGGAGTGCTAAATCCACGGACTTTGGCAACATTATCGTGCTGTAAATCAGCGCAACCTTTTGCGCGAGTCTGGGACTAACGTATTGGATGGTTTTATTTGTCGTTGTTTTTTTTCCCTTAAGGCCATTTTCTTTAGGACTGGCATATTTACACTGTCCGGGGGATCAGAGAATAAGGGAGGGCTTACTCACGTCGTTGAAAAGAGAAGGGGGAAAAAAAAAGACAGCGGGAAGGGAGCAAAAAAAAAAAAAAAAAAAAAAAAAAAAAAAAAAAAAAGTGAAAAAAAAGACACTACCGCATTACTACAGGAAAAGGAATGACTGTTGTGTTTCAATGTTACCATCAGTACAAAAGTTTTGTTAGTTGCGGAGTGGAGAGAGAGAGAGAGAGAGAGAGAGAGAGAGAGAGAGAGAGAGAGAGAGAGAGAGAGAGAGAGAGAGAGAGAGAACAGAACAACACAGAATTTTTTTACTCAGTGAGGCCAAAGCCCCCATTGAAGGGGTGTGACATTGATAATCAATATAGAAGAAGACACATTTAGATGATAGTGTCAATCCATCGTTTACTTGAAAACTAAATCAAAACACAAGCTGGAATATTTCACCCAACTTATAAGAGGAAACAAAGAGAAAAAAAATGAAAAGAACAACATTATATGATTATAAAATTAATTGCCTTCAAGAGACAAGCAAATTGGTAGTTGAAGATACAGCCATTTCTCTTCTCCTGAAGACTTTATAAAGATATGTAGCAAAAATTGTAACAATCTGTGCGCTTTGTGATGCTGAAAGTGAAGTTAATCTGAAATAACTGGCATTGTTATAGTATTTTTGGATGGATTAAACTGTGTCTCAAATCATCAAACACAGGGCAACAAAAAACAAAGTGCATTTCATTATCGGTGGCAGTACTGCACAACGGACATGTTGTTCCAGGTTCATCATTCCTTTTAAATCTTGAATTGTGCACT
>JADBJO010012905.1:12500-17500 GCA_016801955.1 Conus betulinus | reverse complement strand
TTTTTTTTTCCCCCATTCAGTTTACAACGTATTACTGTTTTAGACGTAAGCAAATCTTTTTCACCCTTGAAACCATCAGGAGCACGTGGTATGAATGGGTTAGATGCAACAATATTGACAGATTCAGTTTACTGTCAATAATCATCGATCCATAGACATATCTATGTAACTTGTGTGTAGAGAAAGGCAGTTTTTTTTTTCCCTCCTTTTTCCAACGAAATTTAAGGACGATCAAAAATTAATTATTGCTCTGTGTAGATCAGGAGAGTTATCGAATCCTTCAGACTATAGACCTATTCTGTCAATACCCATTAATAATCATCATCATCATCATCATCATCATCATCATTATCATCATCACATCATCATCATCTTCTTCTTCTTCTATCCTCACTCTTTTTTTTTTTTTAATTTTCTGTCTGTCTGCCTCTCTGTCTCTGCCTCACTCTCTCTTTGTATGTCTGCCTGTCTGTTTGTCTGTCAGTCTGTCTGCCTTTGTGTCTGTCTGTCTGTCTGTGACCCTCTCTCTCCAACCGCCCACACACACACACACACACACACACACACACACACACACACACACACACACACACACACGCACACCTTCCCTTTCTCTATGTGTGATTGGTGAGCATTAAGTATGCTTGAGAGATCTGACTCCGCTTGAGACAGTGTGGCTGGACTCAATTTATCCTTGCTTCAACTGGCCATACGTACATAGTATGACGTCAACCAGGATGGATGTGTGCAGACTTCTCAGTACAGGCAACCTAGTCCCCGTTTCCTTTTCTTTAAATGAGTAAAGTCTGAAATAAATTTATTGATATGAAATGAATGGACAACTTGCGGATGGATGATATGTTTATGATATGATTATGAGGAGGAGGATGAATATGCAAATGAGTACAAGTTCCCTACAACACAAAACGAGACAATGAATGAATATAACTGATCTCGTTCACTCTTTTCTCTCGCCCTTTCACTCCCCACGTACAAAGCTTTAAGAATCTGAATGCGTGTGTGCTGTCGTGGTGGATATGTGAGAAAATAAAGTTCACTTATCTGGCGACTCGTCGCGTACCGTTGTTACAGTGCTTCGATGCTAATCCGATAGCAGCTTTCTGTATTCAAGTCTGTTCACTCCTGTAGCCTCTTGACGTGTTCACCACACACTTCGCAGATGTCTTCAATCAAAAATTAAAATTATCACTGTGGTTCATATAATCACTGATTATCACGGCTACACATCAACACACCGTCCAAGAATTTCGCGGGCTGTTCACATTAGCACACCGTCCAGAATGTTACGGTTTCATAAATCAACTTGAAGTATTGAAACAACTTCTTGCTTGTGGCGACTTGGCGAATAACGAAAGTTCCTGATGCTTGAATAAATAATAGACTAAAGTTCTCCAACAGGTCGCACCGTCCTTCTTTGGAGTTCGATGAGAAAAGTAAAAAACAAAAAAAAAAAAAAAAAAAAAAAACAGTAAAATGCGTTCCACTTGCCGATATAATTCTCTTTTCGATGGCGAGATGTACTCGGTCAGTTTACAGTACAGCAATCGACCGTCGAGAATGATGTCCAGTTAACAGGGACGAAGTGATGAAGTCAGTTGACAGATGCAACAGACGAAGATGAAGACACGTTCATGTAGATCCAAGGCACAAGGAAGATCAGGAGAAGAAAAGAAATAAAAAAGCAAAGCCTGCACACACACCCGATTTTACCACCCTTTTTGAATAACCATGAAAAATCATATATGTGAACAGTTCTCTATCCACACACACACACGCATTTTTACAATAACAATACAGGCCTACTGTGGCTTCTCCGTCGCTCTCTCCAGCACCTAAAAGAGAAATGGAAAAAAATATAATATGAACCGATGAAGACGAACGGCAGGCCTAAGCAGGCAGTCTTTCGCCTTTCTAACCCAAAAGCTTGCAAACAACAACGAAGCCAATGTAAACGACTCTCGATCATGTCGATGTAAACCTGCACATCAACTAGCCTACCTGGTTAACGCGCCCAAACTACTATTTACCTCAGACGGCTCACTACAGGCGTCCACAGTCTACGATAGTCGAAGTCCCTGTGATTCTCCAACCGACCACTGCATAAACCTAATTACTTGTACACAAGCTGGCATTATCCAATGGAGAAGCAGGTTTCGATCTTCTGCTTAAGATTCCCAGGCAACTAAAACAACCAATATGCTAATGGCGGTGACGAAATCGCGCTTTGCAATCGGAATATGACGTCAAAGTCGAATGGCGACATCATAAATATTCTAAAACTACGTGAAGCGGATCGATACGTTTTTAGCAGAAAATATCTATCACCGTATGAACGTGACACCGACCTTTATATTGACAGGCACAGACGGACTACCACAAATATCTTAACACGACAGTCAGTGCATTTGTGCGTCAATTGTTATTTGAACGCATAATCTCCCTCCGTCGTTAACCTGTTGTCTCTGTCTCTCTGCCTCAGTCCCTCTGTCTCTGTCTCTCTGTCTCTGTCCCTGTCCTCTGTCTCTCTGTCTCTCTCTCTCTCTCTGTCTCTCTCTCTCTCTCTCTCTCTCTCTCTCTCTCTCTCTCTCTCTCTTTCTCAAGGCCCTCTCTCTCTCTCTCTCTCTCTTCTCTCTCCTCTTCTCTTCTCTGTACAAAGAAAAAGAATCATGCTCATAACTTAAATATAAACTTACAAACAGTATGACAAAGAAGGCGCAGCATTACCAAGCGCCTTTAGTCAGTTTTGTCAACAATCAAGAAACTGACGCAGTTGACAGCCATCGAGTTATAGGTGCACGTGTTGACAACAATATTCCCTTGTGCAATAACATCAATAACGTATGTCATTCAGTATCCAGACAAGTACATCGGGTTCACATGATCGAAAGATTTCTTATATCTTCATGCCAGAAAAAATAACCTATATGACATATTTTTTTTTCATTCATTATTAACTACAATTTAACACTGTTTGGCTGCAAGCGCTAATATCATGAAACATGTTATCAATTTCTAAATGATAGCATTCAAAGGACGACTTTTGATAACGTCAAGTCTTAGTGCCACTCACTCTTTCATCTAAGGTGTACAATAATAAAAAAAAACTCTCTCTCTCTCTCTCTCTCTCTCTCTCTCTCTCTCTCTCTCTCTCTCTCTCTCTCTCTCTCTCTCTCTCTCATATTTTCCCCTCCCTTTTATGTTCGGTACCAAGGACATAAAAGTAGCTAAGAACAAGCATTTCTGTTGGAATGAATCATCTTCCTTGCTTACCCATCTCCACTGTTGCATTCTAGAAAAATAAAGTGTTCTTGTTTCCATATCCGTTACTGTAGACACATAGATATTACAAAGTGGCCAAATCTCGAAAGATTCTAATGATGATTTCATCATTTTCCCCCTTACAGATTGTTAATAAACTGTAGGATCAGTAGTGTGAACAAGCAACAATGTGGATAATGAACTGATATGATAACAAGCTAGTTCTAATAGGATAGATGTGTATACAAGGGAGTAGGTTCTTCTTTGTGTGCACAATGTCACTTGAGATGTTGTGTGGCTCTGTGTATCTCTTTGTCTTTACTTGAGTCCAAGCTCTAAATAGGCATAACTCGTAAAATACTACTATACTTTTATTGAACTTTCTCCCGTTGTTTCCTTCTTTTAGTCTTCACAAGGTTAATTCACCACGCAGACTATTCTGCACTTTTTCCTTTCTCGTTCCACCCGACTGTCCTTTTTTCCTTCTTTTGGTGCTAACCTCACAACAGCAATTACAATAACTAGGAGAAAAAAAAGTGAGCAGGCTAATAGCATCAATGTTCTGTGTCTTCCTGTTTGAATATATTACAGTCTTCACAGGAGTGTCTGGTTGTACCGAGTCTACGACAACTGTCACATGTTACCAGATGAACAGAATGGCCAAGTCAGGGTTGGATGCCTTAGCGTGTGGATCTCTCTCTCTCTCTCTCCGCCTCTCTTGTAAGAATAGTGAAGAATAGTGAAGATGAGCTATATTTTCTCTTTCGATGCGAAGCTTACGCATTACGTAGAGAATAATAATATATATATATATATATTGTAGCATATATATATATATATATATATATATATATATATATATATATATATATATATGTGTATGTGTGTGTGTGTGTGTGTGGTGTGGTTGTGTGTGTGTGTGTGTGTGTGTGTGTGTGTGTGTGTGTATAGCATTTTAAAGGTTGACTGGTCAACAGAGGTAAAGTGTCCGACATTTATTGTGTAGTGAGGAAATTAGAGTCATTCGTGATGTAGCTATGTATATTGTTATGCACTGAGACACAGGGAAGAACATCTCATTGCTACAAATTTAAGTTGATTCCTATCACACGTCTGTTCGGATAGCCACTACATTGTTTACGTGTACCTATGTTTACAGGCTGGAGGCCTAACATTCAAACATTGTCATTGTCATCGTCATTCTCTCTCTCTCCTCTCTCTCTCTCTCTCTCTCTCTCCTCTCTCTCTCTCTCTCTCTCTCTCTCTCGGATTTATCATAGGAACCTGATATGAACGCACATCGCTAAGAACGAATGACAGGCATTTGAACCCCAAACCTCAGGCATTAATAAATGGCTGCCACACTCTATCCTCCCCCCACTCCCGATCTCTAAAGCTGTCACCCCTATGTCCCAACCATCTCTCTCTCTCTCTCTCTCTCTCTCTCTCTCTCCCTCTCTCTCTCTCTCTTCTCTCTCTCTCTCTCTCTCTCTCTCTCTCTCCCTTTCCGCTTTTTCATTTGTTTTTCCATCCCCCCCCACCTCTCCCCCCCCCCCTCCCCCCTCAGTTTTCAACCGTGACGTCTAATTTTAAAGGTATTATCCTAAACAGAGAAGTGTGGACAACAAAACTGTGTGGACAAAGACAGCATTCACGCGTTTCATCCTTCGTGATAGACTCTGCTCTAATGTCCGAACCCAGTAAATCACCTGACGACTGTC
>JADBJO010012905.1:0-10000 GCA_016801955.1 Conus betulinus | reverse complement strand
TGCAATACCAGCCTGGGGCATACAATGACATATACCATTAGCCTGGGGTACAAAACCACCTGCAGTGCTAACCTTCAGTGGTAAGTTGGTTGCAGAACAATATAAACAGATGGCATGTCCTTAAAACGAAGGGCACTTAATCGTGTTGCAGATCAACATAAACATTCAATGACATAAAATGAACTATGCATATACAAGTTGACAGGCTTACAATGACGGGCAGGGGCAGACTACTGCCTGAAATTTTGCAAGGTTTGCAGGTGTATGCGTTCCGCGTATCTTCTGTATAATCTCTCGCTCTCCGTCTTTAGTCTGTATTTCCTTTCTCTGTCTTTTTGCATCTGTCTGTCTGTCTGTCCGTCTGACACTGTCTCTCTTTGTCACTGTTAGTCTATCCGTCCACCCTCTCTGTCTGTCTGTCTATCTGTCTGTCTGTCTATCTATCTGTCTGTCTGTCTGTCTGTCTGTCTCCCTCTCTCTCTCGGCCTCCCCTTCCATCTCTCTCTCTCTCTCTCTCTCTCTCTCTCTCTCTCTCTCTCTCTCTCTCTCTCTTCATATTACATTTTCAGTGGAATAATTGTTTTGCTTACTAGCCCATCCTCACTGTAGCGTTCCAGAAAAAAAAAACGAGTGTCTATTCCTTTTCTGTCTCTGTAGATACACAAAAATGTTACAACATCACCAAATCTCAAAAGCATGTAAATGATGATGATCATCATCGTTTGTTCCTCTCAGATTGTTAGCAGACTACAAGAAACTGTAAAGTAAACAAACTACTACAAGGGTTGTTCATAATGAACTGATAATGGCAAGCGAGGTATAATTAGACAGATGTAGTTATCATGGAGTGGTTTCTTTGCCGCAATGTAAACATGTACGATGTTGCCTATAACTATATGATATAGTTATGTGCAGTCTGTTTGTCTTTAGCTGTGTCCAAGTATTTGTTAATAGGTTGGTTGCTTCTTCACGTTTACGAACCCTTAACCCCAGTGTCTTATTTTTCGTCTAAAACAAACGTCACTTCAAAGATTATTCGACGTTTTCTCCTGAATATTTCTATCCTCCTTTCCTTGTTCCTTCTTTTTTTTTTTTTTCTAACCCCATGATAGTTATTATTATTATTACATTGGTTATTTATATAGCGCCTATCCTCGGTCACAAACCAAAGCTCTAAGCGCTTTACAATAAACCACACTACCTCACTCACTCAACGGGCTGCCTACCCAGGTAGAGCTGGCCGAAGAGCAGCCTACTGGCGCTCATTCAGTCGTTTCCCGTACCATTCAAATATCAATCACTCATTTTCATTTATCTCATTTATTCCTCCAGTTCTCACATAGGATGCATGCGATGTTTATACGTGTCCTCCATTTCCACCGGTACACGATAACAGTAAGCGACAATTTTTGTGGCTTGGTAAGAAATACCAGGCGGCTATCTTCAATGTACATCAATTTTGCCAGGGCGGCGGGGAACCCCCTGCTCTTTTTGATTTTCAACTGCCGTGGGTTCTTTAACGTGTGCAGGGGGTCAGGAAGGCACACGGGTCTGACTCGCTTTTAGTCCTCCATCCGATGGACTTGACGTTCAGTTCGATTTGTCATTCAAACTGGGAAAGAAAGGGCGAGAAAGGCAGGGCTCGAACCCATACACTTCTCACACGTTGGATTGGCAGGCGAACGTCTTAACCACTCTGCCACCTTTCTTCACTTCAAAGATTATTCGACATTTTCTCCTGAATATGTCTGTTCTCCTTTCCTTTTTCCTCTTTCCTTTTTTTTTTCTAACCCATGATAGTCATTGGTCCATAAAACAAACGGGAGGAAAAAGTGGGAAAATAATAACATCAGTGTTCTGTGTCTTCCTGTTTGAATGTGTTAGTCTTCAGAAGTGTCAGACTGCGCTGACGACTGTCACATGTTATCAGAATAACAAAAACGCCCAATCAGGGCTGGATGGCCTTCACAGGTGGAAACACCGTTTATCTGTTTCTCCACCCTCGGCCTGTGTGAGACAACGCATATTCCTCCGTCCTGGTGCCGAAATCAAGCAAAGATAAACAGACACAACGAAGTCATGTCTTACACCAGGTATTATCGTATATTTTAGGGCACAATAACGAAGCTACTCACTCTTCTGCGCGCGCGCGCGCGTGCACGCGCGCGCACGTGCGTGCGTGCGTGCGTGCGTGTGTGCGTGCGTGCGTGTGTGTGTGTGTGTGTGTGTGTGTGTGTTGTGTGTGTGTGTGTGTGTGTGTGTGTGTGTGTGTGTGTGTGTGTGTATATATATATCTCTTCTCTCTCTCTCTCTCTCTCTCTCTTCTCCCTCTCTCTCTCTCTATATATATATATATATATATATATATATATATATATATATATATATGATAGACTAATAAGCATGTGAGAAGCATTTATTATTCCCCATTCACCCTCTGAAGCACCTACTGTTAGTTAGGTAGAATTAACTACCACTGCAGATATGAATGCTTATCTCCCCCTATTTCTTCAGTTTAAGACAGAAGAGCGAGCTTTGTTTTGTAATTGAATATATATATATATATATATATATATATATATATATATATATATATATATATATATATATATATATATATATATATGTATGTATGTATACATCACCATATATGTATACATACATAACATACATAATACGTATGGTATCCAGTCGTAAGTTCCTTCGTATATCACATGATTAACAGACACTGTTGCTTGTTTACCTGAATCCAAGCTCTTGATTAGTGTAAATCGTTAAACGCTTTCAGGCTTTCATCAATTTAATTAATAATGAAACTCGTTAACATGTGTCTACGCTTTTACCGATCTTTCTCCGGTTGTTTACTCTCTTTCAGTCGTCGTTACAATGCGGTCTTACAGCAAAGACTATTTTTTGCACTTTCCTTGGATCTTTCTGTCCTAATTGCCTTGTTTATTCTTTACCCCACTTTTTTTTTTCCTAACCACATGACAGTTATTACACCTGAAAAACTGAAAGGGAGGGAAGCGACGACAGACTAGTAGTATCACTGTTCGTGTTTTCCTGTTTAACTGTATTACGGTCTTCTGGGGCGTTGTCCGATCGCGCCGAGTCAACGACAACAGATACATGTTACCTGATTAACAAGACGCCTTCTCACAGGGGTGGAAGTCTTAGTGTGTGGGTGGGGACAAAAACAAAACAAAACGAAACAAAAATCGTTTGTCTGCTTTCCACCCTCAGTCTGTCTGAGACAGTGCATTTAACTCTAGGTCTAGTACATTTCCTCTATTACCATCTGCAGGTTCTGCCCGACACTCGGTCTATGTGCCCCTCTGTCTCTTTGCTTCCATTTGTCTGTCTGTCTGTCTGTCTCTCTCTTCTCCTCTCTAATGGTCACCTTATGAGGGTAATCACGGAAAACATGATATGAACATATATTCTTAACGACGGATGAGTTATGTGACCCCATGCTTTCAAGCGTGAATATATATTAGCCACCGTTATACTCCTCTGAACTACAGGCCGCCCCCATTCTCACTCCCCAAAGTGTCAACCATATCTCCGCATCCCCCCCCCTCTCTCTCTCTCTCTCTCTCTCTCTCTCTCTCACTCCCTTACCACCTCTCCACCACCCAACCCCCATCCCCATTTCACTTGTCTTTCCATTTTCTTTTTAATAATTTTTTTTTGTTTTTTTTTTTTGTTGACAATGTTCATGACATTTCATTTCAAAGTTAATATCTGAGAAACAGTCTGTGTGGGCAGAGCCAGTATTCTCCGCTTTCAATGTATGTGAAAAAACTCACCTCTAATGTCTGATCCCTCTGAATCCCCCTAAGACTGTCACCCGTAATCAGATTAGCACAGCACAAAGGTCTAATGGCCTCGAAGTTTTTGTGTTTTTTCCCCCTTCTTTTTTTCCATTCTCAAACTGACCTGCAGTGCTTCTATTGCTTCTGCCAGCTCTCTCTCCTCTCCCTCCCTCCCTCTGTCTCTTCTCTCTCTCTCTCTCTCTCTCTCTGCCTCTCTGTCTCTCTCTGTCTCTGTCTCTCTCTGTCTCTCTCTGTCTCTCTCTGTCTCTCTCTCTCTCTCTCTCTCTCTCTCTCTCTCTCTCTCTCCTCTCTCTCGGCTCTGTCTGGGCCCTTGCCCTGTGTGCTCTCTTGCCTATCTTTGGATGCTAAGTTTCTTTCCGTCTTCGACCGTTTTCTTCATCCCTCTCCTTCTGTCTGAGAGTTTGTCTGTCATTCCTGTCCAGTTCTGTTTTCTTTCTCTCTTTCTGTCTGTCACTTTCTTTCGTTATCTTCTTTGAATGCCCTAAAATCTTTTATCGAAACTCTATGAGACCTTACTCTCTCTCTCTCTCTCTCTCTCTCTCTCTCTCTCTCTCTCACAGGCGCTCATCCCCCCCCCCCCCCCCCCCCCCCGCCCCCAGACACATACATGCACGCGCGCACAACTACACTCTCCCTTTCTGTGCATGTAATTGTTGAGCATCAAGATACGCTCAAAAGGGTCCCATTCCATTTGAGACCAAAATGGCTGAATTTGTTTTATCCCTTTTTTCATGTTTTTTTTTTTTTCCCCCATGCCCAAACCTGTATCATATGGCATCAACCAGGCCGGGGGTATACAGACAGCCGTAGAATACAGTGGCAGTCTGAATAACAATACCAGAGGGCATTCCAAAAGAAGTACATCGCCCTTAATTGTGAAGTCCCCGTTTTCTTTACCCTCTTTCTGGCAATCGTTCACATTGACCACATGCTGTACTCTATGTTGATCGGCGCGAACTTACCGTCCGAAGTTCTTATGTATCAAATTTCTTCTCATATAATCATCCTAGATTAGCCTGTAGTCGGTCTGTCTGTCTATTTGTCTTTCTGTCTGTCTGTCTGTCTGTCTCTCTCTCTCTCTCGCTCGGTCTCTCTCTCTCTCTCTCTCTCTCTCTCTCTCTCTCTCTCTGCGTATATATATATATATATATATATATATATATATATATATATATATATATATATATATATAATGAAACAATAATTCCAAGGATAAGTACCGAGCACCGTTCCAGCAACTTACAGAGCAGCTAGGTGTTGCAATGACTGCAAGAAATATTGAATTATAAACAAAGCTTGCTCTTATGTCTCAGGCAAGGTTTGTTTTATAATTCAATATTTCTTGCAGTCATTGCAACACCTAGCTGCTCTGTAAGTTGCTGGAACGGTGCTCGGTACTTATCCTTGGAATTTATTGTTTCATTGTAATTTAGTCCCTTGCGGATTCATTCCAAGAACTGGCCCTCAGCACTTGTGTCTTAAGAGGTTATCTTTTTATATTTTCTACTTTTCACTAGAAAATGTAGTTTTGTGTTTTGCTCTTTCATGATTTTCTTTTGCTTCTTAGGTGGCACCTTTAGTTAGTTTTTTGAAAACTCAACAAAACATACTATGGTATTGCACACCAGCCTTTTTCTGGTATAGCATTCTTCTTAAAACCGAAAAGGCAGAGGAGTCAAATTACCACTTTCCGCGGTCACCGAGGAGAAACAATCAGGTTTCGAAATACCGGTATCTGACGAGGAGTTATGTAAATACCGATGTCTGACGAGGAGTTATATGTTAGTGAGCTTTCTCCCCATTGGAGATGGTCTCCCTCTTTGGAGACTATAAGCTTGCTGAAGGTTCATTTTGAGAAGCATTTATTTATTCCCCAGTCACCCACTCAAGCACATACTGTCAGTTAGGCTGAATCATCTATCACTACAGATATGAAGGCTTACCACCCCCCCTATTTCTACAATCTGAGACATAAGAGCAAGCTTTGTTTATAATTATATATATATATTATACTTTTGAAAACTGTTTTGATGCAAATCAGAAAATTACTTTAATTTAACTGTGTGTGTGTCTATGTGTAAATTTACCTTTGCATTAATGTTAACAGGGGACCTACAATACATCTACAGCTTCTCATTTTACATCAGGATACATGCATTTGTTGCTGCTGCTGTGTTTAAGAATTGGTCTGCTTTAGCTCTCTTCTTTCGTTTTGTCCCTTTCCAGGGCAAGAAACAGATTTTTTAAAAATGCATTTGTTTAGCTGCTATCTTTATCAATAGATATCACTGCCATGAGAGAGAGACAAAGAGAGAGAGTCAGTCTGTCTCTCTCTCTGTCTTTCTCGTACTGCATTTCATTTTTTTCCATGCTGAGAACATAGAGTTAATTAAGAATTAACATTTTCAGTAAAATGAATAACCTTGTTTACTTGCCCATCCCCACTGTTGTGTTCCAGAACAAAATGTCACAGTTTCCTTATCCGTCACTGTAGACATGATAATATCGTTGCAAAGTGACCGGATTGCCAAAGCTTCTAATGATGACGATCATCATCATCATCATTCGTTCCGCCCAGATTGTTAGTCAACTGTAAGGTCAGTGAAGTAAACAAGCAACGGTGCGTATTAATTATGAACTGATATAACAAGCCAGATATAATTGGATATATGTGTCTATCAGGGAGTAGCTTCTTTATTGTGTGCTAGCAAACATGCACGATGCTACCTGACGTGTGATACAGTTCAGCGTGTCTGTTCGTGCTTGCTTGAATCCAAGCCTTCATTAGCGTAACCTGTTAAATGCTTCTATGCTTTCATTCACCTTTCAGTTCAGTTCAGTTCAGTGGTTAATCTAATGTCTTTTCATCGCCAGATGATATTAGACACTTACTAAAGTTTAAAAAAAAAACCAACTTCACACTCAACTTATCATACATGTTAGTACTTTCAAACCCACATCTGATATATGCATGTTTACATAGGTGAAATACCGTAGTGGTACACAAAATTGTTGATCTTATCATTTTTTTTTCGCAACCTGACTGCGAAATGACGTGGCAGTTTCAGCAACATATGAACCATATAAAACAGCATAGACATCATCAAAGGTATTCACCTCAGTACCTTTCTCCTAATAGAGCGAGGTCAACACCGAGCATTCAAACAGAAGATGTGGCACTGAAATATTTTCTCTGTGGACACAAGCAGTACCATGAAAATATTTAGTGTTCCAAGTATTCAGCCTTAATTCATGAATTAATCTAACAATGTGCCTTGGGCACGATGGTAAAGTAGCCATTTTTTTAAACTAAAATTTTGCTTATGTATATACTTTTCCATAATTTGGATCAATTCACAAGAGGGCAAATCTATGGGATTTTTGAAAAAAATAAATTGTCAGCGTTTCTATTTTGCTTCTTGTTTTGCGAGACTGTCTGCTATTCCGTTCCGTTTTATATCACAGGAAGATGGGACGAAACTAAAACCAATTTTTATACCTAGAGTTATGAGACAATGCAGGAAATGTTTTATTTCGAAAAGCAATTTTTTTTCTCTAGCTTTGCAGTCTCAACGCTGTAGTGATTGTAAAACACCATTTTAAACTTCCTCTTGTCGTTTCTTTCTTCCCAGTGTTCTCAACGCCGCTTCACATCACAGCCTGTTCTGTATTTTCCGCTCAGTCTTTCTATCCTCCTCCTGTACTTGTGACTCTTTGTTCTCTTTTTTCCCCTAACCTCATGATAGTCATAACACCTGGAAGACATAACGGGGGGGGGGGGGGGGGGGGGGGGGGGTGAACAGACAAATAACAGCGTTCCAAGGCTTCCTCTTTGAATGTAGTACTGGAGTCAGGAGTGTTAACATAGTACTGAATCAACGACGACTGTCACGTGCTACCAGATTAACAAAGCACCTACTCAGGGCTGGATACCTTAATGTGTTTGAACATCATTTGTCTACGTTTCCATGTTCATCCCCCTCTGAGACTGTACGTTTTCCTCCAGTTCTTGTTCCGTCTGCTGGTTCTCTCTGCAACTCTCTCTGTGAGTTCATCTGCTCTTTGCTTCCCTTCCCTTAATCTGCATTTCGTTCTCTCTCTCTCTCTCTCTCTCTCTCTCTCTCTCTCTCTCTCTCTCTCTCTCTCATTTTTCTTATTGTCGTTCTCTCTCTGTCTGTCTGTGCCTGTCTGTCTGTCTGCCCGTCTGTCCGTCTTCCTGTCTGTCTGTCTGTAATCCATTGATGAGCGACACAATAACCTGTCTTTTTTTCCTTTCCCTCACTTGTTCTGTCTATGTGTCTGTCTGTTTCTCCTCTGTCAACGTTTCTCTCTGTTTGTCTGTCTGTCCGTCCGTCCCTCCGTTCGTCTCTCTCTCTCTCTCTCTCTCTCTTCTCTCTCTCTCTCTCTCTCTCTCTCTCTCTCTCTCTCTCTCTCTCTCTCATTATATTTTCTCTTCCATCTGTGTCTGGTGGTTGAGGACTCATAATTGGCTAGGAAACGAATCTATTTCAGTAGAATGAATAGTCTTGCTTACTTACCCAACACACTGTTTTCTTCCACAAAAAAGTGTCTGCGTTTCCATATCTGTCACTGTAGATACGAACATATTACAAATTGACCAAATCTCGAAAGGTTGTAATGATGATGATCGTCATCATTTGTTCTTCCAAGATTGTTAGCGCACCGTAAGGACAGAGAAGTTGACAAGGAACAATCTTTCTTAATGATGAACGGATATAATAGGCTAGATGTAAGTGGATACATGTGTCTGTCAGAAGGCACCTTCTTTATTGTGTGCGGAGGCCTGCGCTGTGTTGACGATGGGTACAGGCACGCGCAGGACACTCCATTAAGATATCAAGGACATAACTGCTCCTGAACAGAGGTAAATCAGACTACAGGATGCAACTCATAACAGCCTTAAAGTAGCATCCCCATGGGTGTACCAGCCCGTATTTCATGACTGCAGAGCCCACCGGCGAAAAAAAACCACCCCCTCCAGCTGTCGAGCACACCCCACAGACCCAACCACCCCTGCCAAGGACGGATGAAGACAGTGCCACTCCAGACACAGCAAGCTTTCGCCATACGGTCTTATGTGCCCTCAAGAGAGAATCCAAAGTTGTAGTCTTTCCCACTGTCAACAGGACTTTCCCTGTGGTCAGTGGGTCTTTCCTCACCGTCACTGGACCTTTCTCTCCTGCTTAATTAAATGGAATTACAGTCTTCAGTGGTGTCAGGTTGTGCCGAGTCAACGACGACTGTCACGTGTTTACCTGATTAACAAAACGCCTAGTCAGGGCTGGAGGCCGTCACATGTGAAAAACATCGTTTGTCTGCTTCTCCATCCTCAAGCCTGTGTGAAACAATACATTTTCGTCCTGTTCTGGTGCCGTATGCTGGTTCTCTTTGCTACTTCCGCTGTCTGTATGTTCCTTGTCTCTCTTTGTTTCTGTTTTCCTATCTTTCTCTGTCTGTCTCGGTCATTTCTCTGCTTTCTCTGTGATCCGAGGAATCAGTTCATTCATACAAGATATCGTAGAAAATACTTCTTTGTTTCGACTTTTATTACTTATGGCATCTACAAATGAAACTACTATACCAACGTTTTGCTATTTTCTTGTATAAGGCATTTAAGATTCAAAGTATGCGTGTGATTAGGTTTTAATTGTGCTTTGCTTAATATTGAGTTTGTTGACAGCCTGTAGGTCCTTAGATGTTGGATTGTTGATTTGTTTTTGTCTGGAACGACGATTTGTTCACAACACCCCCTCCATTAGCAGCCATGGCTTATATGAATGAAATAATCCTATCTGTATCCGCATCCGTATCCTTCTCTCTCTCTCTCGCTCTCTCTCTCTCTCTCCTCTCTCTCTCTCTCTCTCTCTCTCTCTCTCTCTCTCTCTCTCGATGTTTTTTTTTTTCATATTCTGCTGTTTTCAACCCTTGTTATTTTTCCTTGTGCATCCAATTTTAAAGTTTTTTGTCTCAGAAGGAGTATGTAGGAGCAAAGTCAGTCTTTCTCCCGCTTCAACCTTTGTGATAACCTCTGCTCTAATATATACGATCCCGCTAAAATCCTTGACGGCGTCACGACTAATCAGATTAGCAAGAAAACACATAAGACTGGAGCCCTTTTTTTCTAAGATTATCCTTTTTTTTCT
>JADBJO010012904.1:46645-55201 GCA_016801955.1 Conus betulinus | reverse complement strand
CTGTTCACTATTCCCTGTCTCTGTTCACTATTCCCTGCCTCTGTTCACTATTCCCTGCCTCTGTTCACTATTCCCTGTCTCTGTTCACTATTCCCTGCCTCTGTTCACTATTCCCTGCCTCTGTTCACTATTCCCCTGCCTCTGTTCACTATTCACTATTCCCTGCCTCTGTTCACTATTCCCTGCCTCTGTTCACTATTCCCTGTCTCTGTTCACTCCCTGCCTCTGTTCACTATTCCTGTCTCTGTTCACTATTCCCTGTCTCTGTTCACTATTCCCTGCCTCTGTTCACTATTCCCTGTCTCTGTTCACTGTTTCCCTGCCTCTGTTCACTATTCCCTGTCTCTGTTCACTATTCCCTGCCTCTGTTCACTATTCCCTGTCTCTGTTCACTATTTCTCTGTTCACTATTCCCTGCCTCTGTTCACTATTCCCTGTCCTCTGTTCACTATTCCCTGCCTCTGTTCACTATTCCCTGTCTCTCTGCTCTGTTCACTATTCCCTGTCTCTGTTCACTATTCCCTGTCTCTGTTCACTATTCCCTGTCTCTGTCACTATTCCCTGTCTCTGTTCACTATTCCCTGCCTCTGTTCACTATTCCCTGCCTCTGTTCACTCCCTTCCCTATTCCCTGTGTTCACTATTCCCTGCCTCTGTTCACTATTCCCTGCCTCTGTTCACTATTCCCTGCCTCTGTTCACTATTCCCTGCCTCTGTCACTATCTGCCTCTGTTCACTATTCCCTTCTCTGTTCTCTGTTCACTATTCACCTGCCTCTGTTCACTATTCCCTGCCTCTGTTCACTATTCCCTGTCTCTGTTCACTATCCCTGCCTCTGTTCACTATTCCCTGCCTCTGTTCACTATTCCCTGCCTCTGTTCACTATTCCCTGTCACTGTTCACTGTTCCCTGCCTCTGTTCACTGTTCCCTGCCTCTGTTCACTGTTCCCTGCCTCTGTTCACTATTCCTTGCGTCTGTTCACTATTCCCTGTCACTGTTCACCTGTCACTGTTCCCTGTCACTGTTCACTTTCCCTGCCACTGTTCTATTCCCTGTTCTGTTCACTGTTCCCTGTCACTGTTCACTATTCCCTGTCTCTGTTCACTATTCCCTGTCTCTGTTCACTATTCCCTGTCTCTGTTCACTGTTCCCTGTCACTGTTCACTGTTCCCTGTCTCTGTTCACTGTTCCCTGTCTGTGTTCACTATTCCCTGCCTCTGTTCACTGTTCCCTGCGTCTGTTCACTATTCCCTGTCACTGTTCACCGTTCCCTGCCTCTGTTCACTATTCCTTGCGTCTGTTCACTATTCCCTGCCTCTGTTCACTGTTCCCTGTCTCTGTTCACTATTCCCTGTCACTGTTCACTGTTCCCTGCCTCTGTTCACTATTCCCTGCGTCTGTTCACTATTCCCTGCCTCTGTTCACTATTCCCTGCCTCTGTTCACCGTTCCCTGTCACTGTTCACTGTTCCCTGCCTCTGTGCAGTATTCCCTGTCTCTGTTCACTGTTCCCTGCCTCTGTTCACTGTTCCCTGTCTCTGTTCACTATTCCTTGCGTCTGTTCACTATTCCCTGTCACTGTTCACCGTTCCCTGCCTCTGTTCACTATTCCCTGCGTCTGTTCACTATTCCCTGTCTCTGTTCACTATTCCCTCCCTGTTCACTATTCCCCTCCTCTGTTCACTATTCCCTGTCTCTGTTCACTTTTCCTGTCTCTGTTCACTGTTCCCTGTCACTGTTCACTATTCCCTGTCACTGTTCACTATTCCCTGTCACTGTTCACTATTCCCTGTCACTGTTCACTATTCCCTGTCTCTGTTCACTATTCCCTGTCTCTGTTCACTATTCCCTGTCACTGTTCACTATTCCCTGTCACTGTTCACTATTCCCTGTCCTGTCCACTATTCCCTGCCTCTGATCACTATTCCCTGTCACTGTTCACTGTTCCCTGCCACTGTTCACTATTCCCTGTCTGTGTTCACTATTCCCTGCCTCTGTCACTATTCCCTGTCACTGTTCACTATTCCCTTCCTGCCTCTGTTCACTATTCCCTGTCTCTGTCACTGTTCCCTGCCTCTGTTCACTATTCCCTGTCTGTGTTCACTATTCCCTGTCACTGTTCACTATTCCCTGTCACTGTTCACTATTCCCTGCTGTTCTCTGTTCACTATTCCCTGTCTCTGTTCACTGTTCCCTGTCTCTGTTCACTATTCCCTGTCACTGTTCACTATTCCCTGTCACTGTTCACTATTCCCTGCCTCTGTTCACTATTCCCTGCCTCTGTTCACTATTCCCTGTCACTGTTCACTATTCCCTGTCTCTGTTCACTATTCCCTGTCACTGTTTCACTATTCCCTGTCTCTGTTCACTGTTCCCTGCCTCTGTTCACTATTCCTTGCGTCTGTTCACTATTCTCTGCCTCTGTTCACTATTCCCTGCCTCTGTTCACTATTCCCTGTCACTGTTCACTGTTCCCTGTCTCTGTTCACTATTCCCTGCCTCTGTTCACTGTTCCCTGCCTCTGTTCACTGTTCCCTGTCTCTGTTCACTGTTCCCTGTCTCTGTTCACTATTCCATGTCACTGTTCACTATTCCCTGTCTCTGTTCACTATTCCCTGTCTCTGTTCACTATTCCCTGTCACTGTTCACTGTTCCCTGTCTCTGTTCACTATTCCTGCCTCTGTTCACCGTTCCCTGCCTCTGTTCACTGTTCCTGTCTCTGTTCACTATTCCCTGTCACTGTTTCCCTGTTCCCTGTCTCTGTTCACTGTTCCCTGTCACTGTTCACTATTCCCTGTCACTGTTCACTGTTCCCTGCCTCTGTTCACTGTTCCTGTCACTGTTCACTGTTCTGTTGCCTCTGTTCACTATTCCCTGCCTCTGTTCACTATTCCTGCCTCTGTTCACCATTCCCTGCCTCTGTTCACTATTCCCTGTCACTGTTCACTATTCCCTGTCCCTGTCACTGTTCACTATTCCCTGTCACTGTTGACTATTCCCTGTCTCTGTTCACTATTCCCTGCCTCTGTCACTGTTCCCTCTCTGTTCCTGTTCCCTGCCCCTCACTATTCTCCTCTTCACTGTTCCCTGTCCTCTGTTCACTGTTCCCTGTCACTGTTCACTGTTCCCTGCCTCTGTTCACTATTCCCTGTCACTGTTCACTGTTCCCTGCCTCTGTTCACTGTTCCCTGCCTCTGTTCACTGTTCCCTGCCTCTGTTCACTGTTCCCTGTCTCTGTTCACTGTTCCCTGCCTCTGTTCACTGTTCCCTGTCTCTGTTCACTATTCCCTGTCTCTGTTCACTATTCCCTGCCTCTGTTCACTATTCCCTGTCACTGTTCACTGTTCCCTGTCTCTGTTCACTATTCCCTGCCTCTGTTCACTGTTCCCTGCCTCTGTCACACTGTTCCCTGTCTCTGTTCACTGTTCCCTGTCTCTGTTCACTATTCCTGTCACTGTTCACTATTCCCTGCCTCTGTTCACTATTCCCTGTCTCTGTTCACTATTCCCTGTCACTGTTCACTGTTCCCTGTCTCTCTGTTCACTATTCCCTGCCTCTGTTCACCGTTCCCTGCCTCTGTTCACTGTTCCCTGTCTCTGTTCACTATTCCCTGTCACTGTTCACTGTTCCCCTGTTCTCTGTGTCACTGTTCCTGTTCACTGTTCACTATTCCCTGTCACTGTTCACTGTTCCCTGTTCCTCTGTTCACTATTCCCTGTCACTGTTCCCTGTTCCCTGTCCTCTGTTCACTATTCCCTGCCTCTGTTCACTATTCCCTGCCTCTGTGTCACTATTCCCTGCCTCTGTTCACTATTCCCTGCCTCTGTTCACTATTCCCTGTCACTGTTCACTATTCCCTGTCACTGTTCACTATTCCCTGTCACTGTTCACTATTCCCTGTCTCTGTTCACTATTCCCTGCCTCTGTTCACTATTCCCTGTCTCTGTTCACTATTCCCTGCCTCTGTTCACTGTTCCCCCTGTCACTGTTCACTGTTCCCTGCCTCTGTTCACTGTTCCCTGTCACTGTTCACTGTGTTCCCTGCCTCTGTTCACTGTTCCCTGTCTCTGTTCACTGTTCCCTGTCACTGTTCACTGTTCCCTGCCTCTGTTCACTGTTCCCTGCCTCTGTTCACTGTTCCCTGCCTCTGTTCACTATTCCCTGTCACTGTTCACTGTCCCTGCCTCTGTTCACTGTTCCCTGCCTCTGTTCACTGTTCCCTGCCTCTGTTCACTATTCCCTGTCTCTGTTCACTGTTCCCTGCCTCTGTTCACTGTTCCCTGCCTCTGTTCACTATTCCCTGTCTCTGTTCACTATTCCCTGTCTCTGTTCACTATTCCCTGTCACTGTTCACTGTTCCCTGTCTCTGTTCACTATTCCCTGCCTCTGTTCACCATTCCCTGCCTCTGTTCACTATTCCCTGTCACTGTTCACTGTTCCCTGTCTCTGTTCACTATTCCCTGCCTCTGTTCACTATTCCCTGCCTCTGTTCACTATTCCCTGCCTCTGTTCACTATTCCCTGTCACTGTTCACTGTTCCCTGCCTCTGTTCACTGTTCCCTGTCACTGTTCACTGTTCCCTGCCTCTGTTCACTATTCCCTGTCTGTGTTCACTATTCCCTGCCTCTGTTCACTGTTCCCTGTGCCTCTGTTCACTATTCCCTGTCACTGTTCACTGTTCCCTGTCACTGTTCACTATTCCCTGTCACTGTTCACTATTCCCTGTCTCTGTTCACTATTCCCTGTCTCTGTTCACTGTTCCCTGTCACTGTTCACTGTTCCCTGTCACTGTTCACTGTTCCCTGTCTCTGTTCACTATTCCCTGTCTCTGTTCACTGTTCCCTGCCTGTTCACTGTTCCCTGTCTCTGTTCACTGTTCCCTGTCCTCTGTTCACCTTCCCTCACTGTTCACTATTCCCTGTCTCTGTTCACTGTTTCCTTGCGTCTGTTCCCTTCCCTGCCTCTGTTCACTGTCCCTGTCTCTGTTCACTATTCCCTGTCACTGTTCACTGTTCCCTGCCTCTGTTCACTATTCCCTGTCTGTTCACTATTCCCTGCCACTGTTTCACTATTCCCTGCCTCTGTTCACTGTTCCCTGTCTCTGTTCACTGTTCCCTGTCTCTGTTCACTATTCCCTGTCACTGTTCACTATTCCCTGTCTCTGTTCACTATTCCCTGTCTCTGTTCACTATTCCCTGTCACTGTTCACTGTTCCCTGTCTCTGTTCACTATTCCCTGCCTCTGTTCACTGTTCCCTGCCTCTGTTCACTGTTCCCTGTCTCTGTTCACTATTCCCTGTCACTGTTCACTATTCCCTGTCTCACTGTTCACTGTTCCCTGTCACTGTTCACTATTCCCTGTCACTGTTCACTGTTCCCTGTCCTCTGTTCACTATTCCCTCCTGTCTCTGTTCACTGTTCACTGTTCTGCCTCTGTTCACTATTCCCTGCGTCTGTTCACTATCCCTGCCTCTGTTCACTATTCCCTGCCTCTGTTCACTGTTCCCTGTCTCTGTTCACTGTTCCCTGTGTCTGTTCACTATTCCCTGTCACTGTTCACTATTCCCTGTCTCTGTTCACTATTCCCTGTCTCTGTTCACTATTCCCTGTCACTGTTCACTGTTCCCTGTCTCTGTTCACTATTCCCTGCCTCTGTTCACCGTTCCCTGCCTCTGTTCACTGTTCCCTGTCTGTTCACTGTTCCCTGTCACTGTTCACTATTCCCTGTCTCTGTTCACTGTTCCCTGCCTCTGTTCACTGTTCCCTGCCTCTGTTCACTATTCCCTGCCCTGTTCACTGTTCCTGTCACTGTTCACTATTCCCTGCCTCTGTTCACTATTCCCTGTCACTGTTCACTGTTCCTGTCTCTGTTCACTATTCCCTGTTCCTCTGTTCACTGTTCCCTGCCTCTGTTCACTGTTCCCTGTCTCTGTTCACTGTTCCCTGTCTCTGTTCACTATTCCCTGTCACTGTTCACTATTCCCTGCCTCTGTTCACTATTCCCTGTCTCTGTTCACTATTCCCTGTCACTGTTCACTGTTCCCTGTCTCTGTTCACTATTCCCTGCCTCTGTTCACCGTTCCCTGTTCTCTGTTCACTGTTCCCTGTCTCTGTTCACTGTTCCCTGTCACTGTTCACCATTCCCTGTCTCTGTTCACTATTCCCTGTCACTGTTCACTATTCCCTGTCACTGTTCACTGTTCCCTGTCTCTGTTCACTATTCCCTGTCTCTGTTCACTGTTCCCTGTCACTGTTCACTGTTCCCTGCCTCTGTTCACTATTCCCTGCCTCTGTTCACTATTCCCTGCCTCTGTTCACTATTCCCCTGCCTCTGTTCACTATTCCCTGTCACTGTTCACCGTTTCCCTGTCACTGTTCACTGTTCCCTGTCACTGTTCACTATTCCCTGTCACTGTTCACTATTCCCTGTCACTGTTCACTATTCCCTGTCACTGTTCACTATTCCCTGTCTCTGTTCACTATTCCCTGTCCTCTGTTCACTATTCCCTGTCACTGTTCACTATTCCCTGTCACTGTCCACTATTCCTGTCCTCTGTCACTATTCCCTGTCACTGTTCACTCATTCCCTGTCACTGTTCACTTCCCTGCCTCTGTTCACTATTCCCTGCCTCTGTTCACTATTTCCCTGTCTCTGTTCACTATTCCCTGTCTCTGTTCACTATTCCCTGTCACTGTTCACTATTCCCTGTCTCTGTTCACTGTTTCCCTGCTCTGTTCACTGTTCCCTGCCTCTCTGTTCACTATTCCCTGTCTCTGTTCACTATTCCCTGTCCTCTGTTCACTATTCCCTGTCACTGTTCACTATTCCCTGTCTCTGTTCACTATTCCCTGTCTCTGTTCACTGTTCCCTGTCTCTGTTCACTGTTCCCTGCCTCTGTTCACTGTTCCCTGCCTCTGTTCACTGTTCCCTGTCTCTGTTCACTGTTCCCTGTCTCTGTTCACTATTCCCTGTCACTGTTCACTGTTCCCTGCCTCTGTTCACTATTCCCTGTCTCTGTTCACTGTTCCCTGTCTCTGTTCACTGTTCCCTGCCTCTGTTCACTATTCCCTGCCTCTGTTCACTATTCCCTGCCTCTGTTCACCATTCCCTGCCTCTGTTCACTATTCCCTGTCACTGTTCACTATTCCCTGTCTCTGTTCACTATTCCCTGTCACTGTTCACTATTCCCTGTCACTGTTCACTTCCCTTCCCTGTTCACTGTTCACTCACTCTTTCACTATTCCCTGCCCCTGTTCACTATTCCCTGCCTCTGTTCACTGTTCCCTGTCACTGTTCACTGTTCCCTGCCTCTGTTCACTATTCCCTGCCTCTGTTCACCATTCCCTGTCTCTGTTCACTATTCCCTGTCACTGTTCACTATTCCCTGTCACTGTTCACTATTCCCTGTCACTGTTCACTATTCCCTGTCTCTGTTCACTATTCCCTGCCTCTGTTCACTATTCCTGTCTCTGTTCACTATTCCCTGCCTCTGTTCACTATTCCCTGTCTCTGTTCACTGTTCCCTGTCTCTGTTCACTGTTCCCTGCCTCTGTTCACTGTCCCTGCCTCTCTTTCACTGTTCCTGTCCTCTGTTCACTGTTCCCTGCCTCTGTTCACTATTCCCTGTCACTGTTCACTGTTCCCTGCCTCTGTTCACTGTTCCCCTGCCTCTGTTCCCTACTTCCCTGTTCCCTCTGTTCACTATTTCCCTGCCTCTGTTCACTGTTCCCTGTCACTGTTCACTGTTCCCTGTCTCTGTTCACTGTTCCCTGCCTCTGTTCACTGTTCCCTGCCTCTGTTCACTGTTCCCTGTCTCTGTTCACTGTTCCCTGTCTCTGTTCACTGTTCCCTGTCACTGTTCACTATTCCCTGCCTCTGTTCACTATTCCCTGTCTCTGTTCACTATTCCCTGTCCTCTGTTCTGTTCCACTCTGTCCCTGTTCCCTGCTCTGTTCAGTATTCCCTGTCTCTGTTCACTGTTCCCTGCCTCTGTTCACTGTTCCCTGTCTCTGTTCACTGTTCCCTGTCTCTGTTCACTATTCCCTGTCTCTGTTCACTATTCCCTGTCACTGTTCACTATTCCCTGTCACTGTTCACTATTCCCTGTCCTGTTCACTGTTCCCTGCCTCTGTTCACTATTCCCTGTCTCTGTTCACTGTTCCCTGCCTCTGTCACTATTCCCTGCCCTGTTCACTATTCCCTGCCTCTGTTCACTATTCCCTGCCTCTGTTCACTATTCCCTGTCACTGTTCACTATTCCCTGTCACTGTTCACTATTCCCTGTCACTGTTCACTATTCCCTGTCACTGTTCACTTTCCCTGTCTCTGTTCACTATTCCCTGTCTCTGTTCACTATTCCCTGTCTCTGTTCACTATTCCCTGCCTCTGTTCACTATTCCCTGTCACTGTTCACTATTCCCTGCCTCTGTTCACTGTTCCCTGTTCCTGTTCACTGTTCTCTGTTCACTGTTCCCTGCCTCTGTTCACTGTTCCCTGCCTCTCTGTTCACTGTTCCCTGCCTCTGTTCACTATTCCCTGTCTCTGTTCACTGTTCCCT
>JADBJO010012904.1:41645-44145 GCA_016801955.1 Conus betulinus | reverse complement strand
TGCACAAATACTCAGTACATATAATCACTAACTCAATTTGTTTATCCCTCCCTTCTCACCCCTCCCCCCCTGCCCCCCCCCCCCCCCCCCCATCTCCCCCTAGTCTACTGATACATGAATGGATCACTGCAAAAAATATGCACTCACTTAGTGTGTAAAACATACATGACACATTTACACACAGCACAATTTATGTAGTAATAATTTCTCCTTAGCCACCTCTGTGGAATGCATGGACAACTCAAAGAACTGCAAAGGCTGAGTGTTGACTGGCCAGTCGTTCAATAAACCTGGTGTGCCTGTGAACGGATGATCGAAAGGAAAAAAGATAACATTATCAGTCCAATCGCCAGTGAAAACAGCCCCCAAATCGTGACTTTTTCCCCCATTTCAGCGTCAGTATCCGAATCAAACACTTGTTGAGGCCCAACTGCTGGTACAGTTTCGTCTGCTTCTTCACCACTATCAGCGCCCACTTCAGTGTCGGAATCCACGTCTGTCTCCCCACTGTAGGGGTCAAAATCCTCATCAGAAGAATCGCTGATGTCTTCTTCGACATCTGACCCTTCAGTCCGGATCATTTCCAGTGCGTCTTCAACGCTAACTAACAATTCATTAACCCTACTGTAGAGAAGGCTTCTTCGCGACGCCATCTTTTCAATCACGGAGCAGAGCTGACCGACGGTACTCTTTGTTGTTGTCGGCTCGCGAACGAGCCACGCCACACACAGCAGCGCAAGTGGATGGAAAGTTGGTAAGGGATAACTAAGGAATCATCTCCCTTCTTGAGTTTCGTACCCGATACGTCACTCGGACAGCGCGAATTTTTAAAATCCAAATCGGCATATACAGACATTGGCAGTGAACGCTTCGTCGTACGATGTCCGCATATGCGGACATTGGTAGCGAGTGAGTTAAGGGGGCGTACAAAAGTGTTCAGAAACATCGCATAGGAAAGTCAGATCATATTGCTGTCCATCTTATACCAACTTATGTGCAGAAATTGAAAGGTGAAACAAACTGTGACGAAAAACATAAAAGTATGGTCTACTGATTCGGTTGAAAAACTGCAGGGCTGTTTAGACTGCACATATTGGGATGTGTTTTTTTTTTTAATTCATGTGCTGATGTTAATGAAGCCACTGGTGTGATTACAAATTACATAAAATTCTGTACTGATCTCATTGTTCCCACAAAATCTGTCAAATTATTCCCAAACAATAAGCCATGGGTATCGAAAGCTGTCAAAACAACGTTAAATGAAAATAAGTTAGCATGCTGTCAGAAAGATCGTGCTTTGTGTGATGATATTCCAAAGAAACTAACAAAAGAAAAAAAAAGAAGCAAAGATAGAATACAGAAAAAGGTTGAATACAAATTTCAGTTTCGAAACATGAGAGAGGCCTGGAAAGGTATCAAAAGGTTAGCAGGGGAAGAAAAGTTTAAATCTACCTCCAGTGGTGTGACCCCTCATGAAGAAAAGGAATTCTGTGAAAAATTAAATTCCTTTTATTGTCGTTTCGATCTTAATCATGACTTTAGTGTTGAAATAGCCTCAATTAGACAAGAACGCATGAACGAAACGATCGTGGTAGAAGAAAAATAGAAGAATATGAAGTTCGTTCTGTCCTTTCAAAGATAAAATGGCAAAAAGCGGGAGGCTCTGATGGCTTGGAAGGTAAACTCCTGAAATCATGTCGTTCGCAGCTTGCAGGTCCTTCTACCAAGCCTTTTTAACCTATCTTTGCAGCAACACATTGTCCCTGTGATTTGGAAAACGACTGTGATATGTCCTGTACCGAAAAAACGCAGTCCCCAAACTCTTAACGATTACTGACCTGTTGCTTTAAAGTCTATTCTTATGAAATGTTTTGAACGGATTTTTATTAAAAGACTCTTAGTACAGACTCGGGATCGGCTTGATTCCGTCAGTTTGCATATAAACACAACAGAGGCACTGAAGACGCCACACTTTTACTTCTCCATCATGCTTTTACACACTTAGAAAAGCCCAAGTTGTTCGCACGTATTCTGTTTGTTGACTTCTCCTCTGCCTTCAAGACTATACAGCCTCATCTTTTGGCCAGTAAACTAAAGCAACTTGGCATCTCCTCTTATCTCATTCTCTGGATTATCGATTTTCTGGTAAATCGCCCCCAGTGAGTTCGCTTCCATAACTCTGTTTCATCAGTTTCTTATACATCAACGGGTGCTCCCCAAGGTAAAGTTCTTTCTCCTTGTCTGTTTACTGTCTACACTAATGACTGCAGACGAAATAATGACAGCCTTATCATCAAATTCTCTGATGATACTGCAGTCACAGATCTCTCCAACTCAGATAGAGCTTTTATGAAATGGTGAACAGTTTTTACACAGTGGTGTGACACCAATTTCCTTGATCTCATGTTCAGAAAACAAAGGAGTTGATCATTGACTTCCGAAGAAATGCTGATCCTATTCCAGATTTACTGATCTCAGGTACCAAGGTTGAAAGGGTGAC
>JADBJO010012904.1:31645-36645 GCA_016801955.1 Conus betulinus | reverse complement strand
GGGGGGGGGGGGGGGGGGGGGGGGGGGGGGGGAGGAGGAGGAGAGAGGAGGGGGGGGGACAGGGTAGAGGAAAGGACTGTTTTCTTAGCACGTATTAACGATGGTTCCAAAGAACATAAACTTAAGTCCTCATCTGTTGTCGTCTGCCTTCTGTCGAGGACACTACTCTCCATAACAATGGTGACTTTAACACTACTCTCCATAACAATGGTGACTTTAACACTACTCTCCATAACAATGGTGACTTTAACACTACTCTCCACAACAATGGTGACTTTAACACTATTCTCCATAACAATGATGACGTGAATACTTTTGTCGATAACAATGGTGACGTGAACACTACTCTCCATAATTATGGTGGCTTGAAGACTACTGTTCACAACAATGGTCACTTGTACACTACTCTCCATAACAATTGTTACGTGAATACTTTTCTCTATAACATTGATGACGTGAATACTTCTCTCGATAAGAATGGTGACTTGAACACTACTCTTCATAAAAATGGTGACGTGAACACTACTCTCTATAACAATGGTGACTTGAACATTACTCCCCCTAACAATGATGACGTGAATACTTCTCTCGATAACAATGGTGACTTGAACACTACTCTCATAAAATGGTGACGTGAACACTACTCCCCATAACAATGGTGACGTGAACACTACTCTCCATAGCAAGGGTGACGTGAACACTGCTATTCATAACAATGGTGACTTGTACACTCCTCTCCATAACAATGGTGACTTGTACACCACTCCCCATAACAATGGTGATTTGCACACTATTCTCCATAACAATGGTGACACTTGAACACTGCTCTCCATAACAATGGTAACTTGTACACTACTCCCATAACAATGGTGACGTGAACACTGCTCTTCATAACAATGGTGACTTGTAAACTACTCCCCATAACAATGGTGACTTGAACACTGCTCTCCATAACAATGGTGACTTGTACACTACTCCCCATACTAATGGTGACTTGAACACTACTCTCCATAACAATGGTGACTTGTACACTACTCCCCATACTAATGGTGACTTGAACACTACTCTCCGTAACAATGGTGACTTGAACACTGCTCTGCATAACAATGGTGACTTGAACACTGCTCTTCATAACAGTGGTGACTTGTACACTACTCTCCATAACAATGGTGTCTTGTACACTACTCTCCATAACAATGGTGACTTGTACACTACTCTCCATAACAATGGTGACGTGAAGGGCAGTCAGGAGACAGCAGACCTTCACATGGCAAAGGATTCAGGACTGTTCTTTGGTAACATCAAACGTCAATGTTTTCCTTCTTGGGCATACTCAGTGTTTTCACCCAAGGTTGTTCATTGTCGCTGTGGTCTCCTTTGCGTCGTGTGGCTGAACGGATCCTGGATTCGCCCAGATCCCCAGGAAAATATGGTAAGCTCGTTACTGGGATCTAGCCCCTTTTTTCACCACGTGTTGTAGACAGACGTTTGAACGTAATAAAACTGACCTCGTATTGTAGACAGTCGTTTGAACGTCATCAGACTGACTTTGTATCGCAGACAGACGTTTGAACGTCATCAGACTCACCACTTGACGTAGCTGACATCATCGTCTGTATGGAGGTCAACAACATGTCACTGAAGCAAACACCGCATCATAAAATGCATTCATAGACTTGTTAAACATGTCTGTGATTTCTAAAGTTGTTAACCCTGTCAGTGATTTTTAAACTCGTTAACCATGTCAGTGATGTCTAAACTTGTTAACCATGACAGTGATTTCTACATTTGTTAACCATGTCAGTGATTTCTACATTTGTTAACCATGTCAGTGATTTCTACATTTGTTAACCATGTCAGTGATTTCTACATTTGTTAACCATGTCAGTGATTTCTAAACTTTGTAAACCATGTCAGTGATCTAAACTTGTTAAGCATATCGGTGATTTATAAACTTGCTAACCGTGTAAGTGATAACTGAACTTGTTAAGAAACATGTCAGTGATCTCTAAATTTGTTAACCATGTCAGCAATTTCTGAACTTGTTGACCAAGTCAGTGTTTTTTAAATTTGCTAACCATGTCAGTGATTTCTAAACTTGTCAACCAAGTCAGTGATTTCTAAACTTGTTAAACATGTCTGTGATTTCTAAAGTTCTTAACCATGTCAGTGATTTCTAAACTTGTTAAACATGTCGGTGATTTCTAAACTTGTTAACCATGTCAGTGATGTCTAAACTTTTTACCTAGACTGACCTGAACTGAAAGTCTCTTCATCCTTAAACATCAGATTTGACGTGGCTACAACGTGCATCAGATTTGACGTTGGCTACAACGAGGCAAAACGTCACACTATTGAAAGCAAAAAAGAAAGGTGAGACGGCCAAAGGAAGGGAGAGAACAGATGACAGCACAGACACAATGCATTGTTGACCTTCACGTCTCTTCTCCTCACAAGAAACCAAAAAACAACCTGCATAAAAAGCAGGTGACATGAACACAAGTTCACGCTAAGGTTCTGAAGCGGGTAAGTTCTCATAATTAGTTGTCTCCTCATTGCTTTTGTCTAAGAAGTTAGAAAAAAAAGTTGCTAACCGACAAATTCTGAAATCATTTGTCCCTGCTTTCCCACAAGCAGATTTTGACTTTGCCTCACCAAGCGGGGACTCGGCAATCAAAATTTTCTGAAGAACTCTCGAAGGATCGTAGAAATGGTCTTTGAACCAAATACTTATCTAGTGTCTTCTGTGTCAAGAAACGACTTCAAGGAACTCAGTATATTCCCTTCAAACTGAATGTTGTTTTTATTAAATTTGTGTTTATGTGTAAAATTATGAAGAAGCTCATTCCATGCTATCTTTTCAAGAAGTCTTGCTGAAACTGTAACTAAAACATGTCCACCATTTTATTCCTCGCCTCAAAACTGACCTCTTTATTTATGCCGTGGCCCAAGTCTTCGGGTGCCGAACCAAGGAATGGAACTCTTTATTTATGCCGTGGCCCAAGTCTTCGGGTGGCGAATCAAGGAATTGAACTCTTTATTTATGTCGTGGCCCAAGTCTTCGGGTGCCGAACCAAGGAATGGAACTCTTTATTTATGCCGTGGCCCAGTCTTCGGGTGGCGAACCAAGGAATGGAACTCTTTTTTTATGTCGTGGCCCAAGTCTTCGGGTGCCGAAACCAGGAATGGAACTCTTTATTTATGCCGTGGCCCAAGTCTTCGGGTGCCGAACCAAGGAATGGAACTCTTTATTTATGCCGTGGCCCAAGTCTTCGGGTGCCGAACCAAGGAATGGAACTCTTTATTTATGCCGTGGCCCAAGTCTTCGGGCGGCGAATCAAGGAATGGAACTCTTTATTTTATGCCGTGGCCCAAGTCTTCGGGTGCCGAACCAAGGAATGGAACTCTTTATTTATGCCGTGGCCCAAGTCTTCGGGTGCCGAACCAAGGAATGGAACTCTTTATTTATGCCGTGGCCCAAGTCTTCGGGTGGCGAATCAAGGAATTGAACTCTTTATTTATGCCGTGGCCCAAGTCTTCGGGTGCCGAACCAAGGAATAGAACTCTTTATTTATGCCGTGGCCCAAGTCTTCGGGTGCCGAACCAAGGAATGGAACTCTTTATTTATGCCGTGGCCCAAGTCTTCGGGTGCCGAACCAAGGAATTGAACTCTTTATTTATGCCGTGGCCCAAGTCTTCGGGTGCCGAATCAAGGAATGGAACCCATAATGAACTGAGGTAAAATGTGTCATCTTTCAAACGTTTCGCAAACTGAGATAGCATTGAAGATTTCACATGACTGAGATAGCATTGAAGATTTCACATGACTGAGATAGCACTGAAGGTTTTACATGACTGAGCTAGCACTGAAGATTTCACATGACTGAGATAGCACTGAAGGTTTTACATGACTGAGATAGCACTGAAGGTTTCACATGACTGAGATAGCATTGACAACACATGACTGAGATGTCACTGAAAATTTTACAACACTTGACTGAGATAGCACTGACAATTCACGACACATGACTGAGATAGCACTGACAGTTTCACATCGCATGACTGAGATAGCACTGACAGTTTCACAACACGTGACTGAGATAGCACTAAAGGTTTCAGAACACATGACTAAGATAGCACTGAAGGTTTCACAACACATGACTGAGATAGCACTGACAGTTTTACAACACATGACTGAGATAGCACTGAAAATGTTACATGACTGAGATAGCACTGAACATTTTACAACACATGACTGAGATAGCACTGACAGTTTTACAACACATGACTGAGAAAGCACTGAAAATTTTACAACACATGACTGAGATAGCGCTGATAGTTTCACAACACATGACTGAGATAGCACTGAAAATTTCACCACACGACTGAGATAGCGCTGATAGTTTCACAACACATGAACTGACAAAAACATCACCGCAGTCTTCCCAATTCTATCAAAGGGGTGGGGGTGGAGGGAGGAGAGAGTCTTAAATATTTCATAAAATGAGAGAGAGAGAGAGAGAGAGAGAGAGAGAGAGAGAGAGAGAGAGAGAGAGAGAGATTAATCTAATTTTTTTTTTCAATGCTGATCGATGAGAATGAGGATGATTAAGAGAGAGACAGAGAGACAGAGAGACATAAAGACAGAGAGACAGAGTCAGAAAGAGAGAGACAGAGAGTCCCATGCGTGTGCCTTCTACTGTCTTGAAGGAGGGGAGGGGCGTGGGGTGGGTGGGTGGGGGTCAAACGAGAAAGTACTCAGTGTCCTCTCCGCCCCCCCTGTACTAAAAGGACGTGTGGCCCCCGCCTCCCCCCTCGCCTCTCCCTCCGGTTCCGACGTCACTGAGACATAGATGAAGACTGGCGACCCGAGAAGGGCAAGATCAAGTTGAAACCGTTGTCGTGGGTCAAGTCATGAAAACAACAAAAAACAAAACAAACAACCCCCCAAAAACAAACAAACAAACAAACAAACAAACAAACAAACAAACAAATGAACG
>JADBJO010012904.1:0-22500 GCA_016801955.1 Conus betulinus | reverse complement strand
CATATGTTGCTAATTGTTTTGTTTTTCTTTCTTCTTTTTTTTTTACGTGCATAAATATGTCATTAGTATGGCTGAAGGGAGTGGCACATGCAGAGGAGATCGCTGACACGAAACACAACATCTTTGCCGAGTCGTTTACATAATGACGGAAGAATTGTTAGCCTGCACCTGTTTTCCCAAGCTACTGAATTGTTCAGCTTTATATTGTCTGGTCAATCAGTGGGAGAGTGCATCACTTAGGAGATCCAAGTAAAGTTGTTCTAAGCAATTCTTAGCCGCTGGCAATGCTTGGGTTATTGAACAGCAGAGCTGACCACTCAGATTGTTTCATATCTTTTGATCTCCCTTGCATCTTTGAATGGATCCTTACGCGTAGGCTCAAAGAATAATCCCTACATTTCATACTGTTTATATAATGATTATAATTCTTCAAAGACAAATTTCCATTTCACACTTTCTTTTTGTTTCACTTTACTACCATTCGCTGGCTGCCTTGGGGCGTGGTTACATTTTTTTTTTTTTTTTTTTTTTTTTTTTTTTGAACCCTTGGTGGCGAGAACACCACAGAATTATGGACTGTTGTGCATTTCCATTTGATGCCAAGGGAGCACTAATACAATCATCCGTGTTTCCGAATGAGTCCGATGTAGTGGACCAAAGGCCTAAGAGCAGGTGATATGAAAAGATATTTTCGAGTGGGATTGCATTGGTTTCCCATATACTGCCAGGGAAGTGTCTAATATTTACAATATATTTTCCAATCATATGTTCTCATTTTCTTCTTCCTCTCTGATCTTGAAATCAAATCTTTGTTAATTCGCCTCTATAATGACGGAAGAAATGTTAACCTGCGTTTGATTTCCCCACTGCTAATATGTGCGTGTAAAAGATTTGTCAGACTTTACTGGACATTGTTTTTGAAAATTCGAATAACGAATTGAGAAGTTGCTGCTGCACGGAAGAGAGCTTCTCTCTGTCGAAGGGTACTCTGATGTTTCACAAAAAGGGCGTTAACTCTCGTCTCCTTTCCCTCCAAAGAAATGACATTCAGCGTCGTCCGTCCTGCCAAAGAGCCGATGCAGCCCTCCAACTTCCTGAGATGTCATGATCAACATTCACTGTACCCAAGTACCAGGCTGTGCACATGTTTGAATTTATGTGGTGTTTGCGGTGCAAAAATGTAATATGTACGCTTGTTTCTTTTTAGTTATAAATCTTCATTGGTTGAGCTACCTTTGACAAGTCAAGCAAACAGCACACATCTAGTTACACCAATCTGTTTATGTCTCTCTTGCGCTTACCTTTTGCATGTCATTACTTTCATGCACTCACATGTATACGCACAGTATTGTATATGCTCGCACATAGACTACACGTGTTCATATATATACATTTACAGACAAAATCGTTCATTTTCCGCCAATAATGCGTTGTGATTCCTATAACTTTAATAAACAGTTATCCTTACTTTCATATTTGTGTGTGTGTGTGTGTAAAAATGCCAACTGGCGAGTGGGTGGTGTGTACGTTATTCCTTTCTTTCGTGATCACGCTGCTTCTGTATCACTAGTCTTCCTATCTGTCACTTTTTTTTCCGTATTATTTTAATTCCTCCCTGAGAAGAATTTCTTCCACACTGCTCATTCCGACTTTCCTGGTGACACTTTTTCTTTGGTCAGTGTAGAGCACAGCATCCACAGTATACCCTGTTCGGGACAATACAGGAATGGAACCATTCATCCCAGGACGATGTGTACACCAAAGCCTTCAACACACCTGTGTCAATGACGTCTCACGCAACATGAATCCACAGCTTTACAGAGAAAAAAAAAAAGCAGACCACTTTTTGTGACGCCATAATGTCTATGGAGATCTTAAAGCTTAGAGAGTGGGGCAGTGGTCTGAGCTGACGAAGACGTCGCAGCAGTCATCCAAAATTTCGTTTTAAAAAAAAAAAAATTCGAGGGGGAATGGATGTAGTCTATCATTTTCCACAAATTTTTTGCTCTTTTTTTTTGCAAGTTCTTGTAAAAATCGTACAGGGACTGGGGAGTGGTGCTCTGTAGCATGTCGTCAATATTAGTTGGCTTGTAATGGAATGAGTGAGGTTGAGGGGGGAGGTACTCTGCCCCCCTCCACAAATATTTCCAAGGGGTTGGGGGAGGCTGGTGTCCTCCCCCCTCCCCCCCCCCCCCCCCCCCCCCTCAGGTTCTGACGCCAAAGAATGAAATAGTTGATTGTGGTCACTAAACAGAAGAAGGTCAATGAATAGTTTGACCGCTGAGACTGAAGTGCACTTTTACCCAAATGTCCCCAAATAAAAGGTTCACTCTGTGGTTGGAGTGAGTGAGTGATGATACGAAAGGAAGACACAGTGGAAAAGCAAAACCTACGGAGAGAGAGAGAGAGAGAGAGAAAGCTTTGACGCTTGACGCGCGTTTAACGCCGCCGCGCCATTTATTGTGAGGCCAAAGGTCTGTACACAAAGAGTTCACAGCGTCACATTTTGGAATTTTCAACAAGAAACAGTATGAAATAAAATGAAACATAGTTCTCGTTTCTTACATGAATTTAGTCTCAGTAAGGAGACGCCAGCCTTTATTATAGATATTCACAAATTATACTAGTTAATCAAAACAATATTTGATAGGCAACACTATTGTATACCAACATATATATCCTCCAACCTTTATAATACTAATCACTCAGGTAAAATTAAGAACAGGCTTATCACATTTCCTCTATTAATATTCCTTTCCTAACTGGTTATATAACTATGGACTCGGGGTATTCTTTAAAACACAATACATTAGATACATGCCGACATGCCAGCCATGCTCCGACGTCTTGTTACCGTCCGGCCCGCCCGCCCCGCCCCCCCCTCCCCCCCCCCCCCCCCCCCCCCCCCCCCCCCCCAGCGGGAGCGCAAGAGAGGGGAGGCGGGGGAGGAGGGGGAGACCGCGAGCCACGAGGGGCGCGCCGGACGGCAACTGTGCTCCGACCTATCTTACCGTATCCCGCCGCCACCGCCGCCGCCCCCCCCCCCCCCCCCCCCCCCCCCCCAGCAGAGAGGAGAGAGAGAGAGAGAGAGAGAGAGAGAGAGAGAGAGGTGGAATGAAAGAGATGAACTTTACATAGTATGTAGATCCAAAGAAAACAGAAGGGAACAAATAAAGAAAAGAGAAACTGCTTGGTGACTGCTGACTGGGTTTAGCTTACTCTTTTCACCCCATGAGACCTGTTTCGGCAATCCTTTTTTGGCAAACCTGCAGTAAAGCGCTCCCTCCTTTCACTCGCTGTAAACATTTGCTCCGTCCTATTTTCAATCTGTCAAAGATCAAAATGAAAGGCAATCAGGTTTTTTCGGCCCCGACCGGCTGTTTCACAGAGTTTAGTTTGCTATGGGCTCAGTTGGGAATATTGGGACTACACAGTCGAGTTTCCTCTACTTGATGGATTCGCCCCTGAGAGTGTTGCTTAAATTTCCTAACCAACACTGTAGGTGTCTGTATATCTCTCGGCCTGGTTGGCGCCTGATACGTTACGAAACTAAGCCAAGAGTACAATCCTATCGCGCAGTCTCAGACGAAAATGAACGTCCATAGCATCATCATTTTCATCATCTTCATCCTCATAGATCACTCTAAGACAATCTCTTTTCTGTGGCTCTTCATGCCTCCTCTCATGGTAGCCTCAGAGTTGATTTCCTCTCCGTGACAATGTCCATAGTGAGGTCGTGTTGCGATGGTCAGTGGCATTGGCAAACTCATGAAACTCTCTTGGACGGATGTGGATGCGTCTTCTGAAGGTAGACCTTACTCACGCTGGATCCGCGATTAAGCAATTATTGTCCCCAGTAACGGACTAACAAGGTGGTATCCTCCGTATGTTGGCACCACTGACCACTGCCGAAGTGGCTCAGCAGCAGTGCAGTGTCTCCTCTGGTAGAGTGTCTCGTGACCACTGACATTAACTGCTCCTATGGATTACCGATGCTGGGTCTGTGGCGTGACAAACCAGCCTGTGGCTGTGGATCAGATCCGGAATGAGCGGCATGGGTGCAATGCCAGAGATCTAGCACGGAAGATGAGACAGTTAAGAGGAAGGAAGGAAAATCAATCAGGACAAAAACTTATTCCATTTCAAAATAATTTAGCCTTAACGATCTGTCCGAAAGAAGTTATCTGTCAAAGGGAAGTTATCCAGTGGCGTTTGAGAGAAGTGGTCCCCAAACACCGATCACCGGAGTTTCTAACGCCCGCCATTTCTTTTCAGTTGACTTTTCATGCCGCTGCGTTGCTGAAGGCATCACAAAAAAAAAAAATCGGCACTGTTTTGTGAAGATTTCCCCCTGACATTGATATATGTGTTTGCTGTTTTAAATATTAAAGAATTCTGGATAGAACAGTTTTCCCGTCTTAATAGCTCAGGTTGATTATTTCATGATTTACTTTTATGACAGAGAGACTGGCACAGAGCCAATCATGTACATTCTCATAACACATAATTTATGGCGAAACGGTTTCTCTACAGTGTGAAGACACGTAAAACAGCAGACTGCATCAAAGTTCTTTCGAATTTTGTGACAATTAAGAGAAAAGTAGGAAAGTTGCTGCAGTGCAAAATGATTGAGAAAAGTTTGCAAGAAGAATGCAGATGGCATGGAACTGAAATGCTGAAAAACCCTGTTGTCAGTAGTTTAATATAACTGAGCCAGTAAATGTGCAAACCGAGGTGCTCTCACAAATAAGAAACGCCAAAAAACTAAACAATAGAAAAACCACACAGAAGACGCTTTGTATCAAACGCCCAAACGTTAAGATCACACGTGAATATCCATCTGTTAACACACACACACACGCAACACACACACACACACACACACACACACACACACACACACACACACACACACACACACACATACACACACACACACACACGACAAAGTCGTAAGTGTTTTTCAAAAGAAAAGATGCATGCATTTCAGCTCCTTCAACCACTTCACCAGAAGCTGCAAACACAGTGCTGCCGGTCCCCTGACTTTGAGTCATTTCCACAGTACTGAGCGCAGACCACCCCCTGTCAAGAACTGCCTCCAAGTCTGACCAATGACTGTTGTCGCCAGATCTCTTGCCTTGCCTTGGTCCTTTAAATCAGGGTAGAGTCTTTGGGGCGCCGCAGAAAGGACCTCCGCACCAGCTCTCTCCATTCCTGTTGGTTGTATGCGACGGGATGTGTTTCTACCAAAGGTTAGCCGCTCCACTCCTGTATACCGTCTGCCCATTCCTCACTTTGCCTGCCTCTGCATTTCATTCCCTCGATTGTCCCTTGGAGGATCATTTTAGCCAGTCCGTCAGATCTCATGATGGGGTCATACCATTTTGGCTCGCACATCTGGACGTTAGGAGTTCTTCAGATTCTCCTCTGTGTTCTTTGACTGTCTTCTGCACATTGTCGTTTGTGACACGATGCATATAGGAGATGTCTAGGGTCTTACGATAGCAGTTCATCTCTGTGGTCTGGATTACTTTTGTGTTCTGTTGTGAGGGTCCGTGACTCGTATGCAAAGAGGAAAATGGAGAGGACAAGGGTGAGTATAAGCCAGATTTTGTGCTTCATAGTAATGTGTCTCTATATCGTCTTGAGCCTTACGAGTGCTGACGTTGTCCGTAGATACAGCGGTTAGTTAGTTACATTTAATTAAAGTAACGTCCACATGTAAACCTTTGGTAATAAAACAGACGTGGATTACCCTACAAGAAGATTGAGAAAGGAGGACTTCTTTATACTACAACCAAAATGGGCAGCAACGATGGCAATGTTATGTTTGGCACCCGCGTGATTCGAACTCGCAACATACGACTGCGAACAGGGTACTTTACCCACTGAGCCACCTGGCACCACTGAGAAACGTGAATACGACGGCTGATCCAAAAGTCTTGTCAGTGAGGCTGCCATTTTTGAACGGTTTGATTCTGATTCTGATTCATATTGTTTACAGCCCAACCGGCCACAAGGGACCATATCAGGGCATTGATCTCGTCAAAGTTCAGTCCCCCAAACATTCGTTTTAGAAAAAAAAAAGCCTCATCGACCCAGACTGCTTGAAATACGCAAAAATAGTTCAAATGTCTTTTTCGTACATACGATCTAACACGAAAAACAGGCAGCTCTTTCAGGAACGCAAAAATATCATCAGCATGAACATTTCTGAACAAGGTCTGCTGTAAATTGTCTATGTCTGACATCATGTAAGTCCTGACGCTCAATAAACACATGTTTTATAGCGAATGGCACGTCACATAAAATGCACGAGGGTGCTTCTTCACCAGGTAAAAGATACAAGTGGATGTAACAGGGGTGACCTGTGTATAATGAGCACAAAGCTGTTTGGTCTTTACGGCCGCCACCAGCACACGGAAAAAAAAAACCTCATTCGGATTTAGAGGGATTTGAAAGTGTCTGTTATCGTCTGCGTTTTCCCGCCCTCTTGTCAGACGTCTTGGACATAAACTTGTGTTTCGGGTTTTTGCTTACGTCTTTAACTTGTATCCAGATTTGCCTGCCTCGTATCAAAGGATAGCCTGCCTCCTGTCAAAGATTTGCCTGCCTCCTGTCAAAGATTTGTCTGCCTTCTGTCGAAGATTTGCCTGCATTCAGATAGTGCAAACACTCTTCACTATCAATACCCACAACTTTATGATGATGTCATATCGAGCAATAGAGTATTACGTCAATGAAACGTAATGTCACTAACTAAGCGTCTGAAAAAAAAAAAGGATCCAAGTTCAGTTTTCAGTTCCCGTTTCACCAAGGTGTCACCGCGTGCGGATTAGTCAATAAGCGTTATAGGCACACCACATTCGCTAAGTTTCGAGACCACACGGCGCATGATGTAAAGCTGATGGGTAAATGAATTTATGACTAAGATGAGAAGATTTAAGAAGAGGGTCTCATGGCTACGACTTCTCAGATATCTGACCTACCCACTGGCCCAACACGCTTGTCAGACCTGGAGTAACTCACCTGACATTGGCTGTACCATTATGATCATTGTATATGTGTGTGTTGTGAGCGTACACGTGTGTGTGTATATGTGTCTGCATGGGTGTGTGGGCACGGGCCGATGTGCGTGTACCAGTGTAGGTGGTGCACATGCGCGTGTGTGTGTGTATGCGTGTGCATATTCGTGAGCGTGTGTGTGTGCGCGCGCACACGTGTGTGTGTGTGTGTGCGCGCGCGCGCGCGCGCGCGCGTGCGTGTGTGTGTGTGTGTGTGTGTGTGTGTGTGTGTGATCTGTGGGTTTGTGTGAGCATATTCCTGCACGCACGCATCATCTGCACATGTATGTGTACATGAATGTGAGTATGTGTATGTTTGTTATGTGTATGTGCTTGTGTGTATCGGTTTGTAAATGTGCTTCTGTCTGTGTGTGTGTGTGTGTGTGTGTGTGTGTGTGTGTGTGTGTGTGTGTGTGTGTGTGTGTGTGTGTCGCGCGCGCGCGCAACTTTGATTGTGGGAAATAAATGTTCAGAAGATGACATAGTATCAAGAACAATAACGAGGACAACAGTAACAACAACAACCACACACGCAACAACAACAACAAGAGCAAAACACACACACACACACACACACACACACACACACACACACACACACACACACACACACACACACACACACACACACACAAGCACGCACGCACGCACACGCACACGCACACGCACACAATCACAATCCATGCATTCTCCACTTCACTCACCTGCATCAACCCAGTCATCTCAGTTGACATAGGTTTGATCGTTTGTGTCTGTGATTGGAAAGCTCCAGTATGAGTCTGCCCCAATGTCTAGGATCTTCGCGGTGTTGGCTAAGAAGGCCGAACTCTATGTGGGGAGAGGAGATGAGTACGTTGAAGATCTCTGAAAATGTCACTTCTGTTGGACTTTTGATTGTGCAAATTTCCGCCGACCGTTTCGGTACAGGGAGTGGGGGGGTGGGGGTGGGGGGTCCTTAGGAGTTTACATTGGTTCTGACTCCATTTCCCATACAGTCCTTCGAATGAGACTATAAACCGTGGTTCCGCGTGTGAGCGCACGCAAAACATCTTGCACACAAGTAAAATCCCATTACCAACTTTCGGAAGAGAAGGCCAATTTGACCGTTTGGTATGGATGACATGTTACACCTTCCCCCGAAGCATGCACATTCCCCGAAGTTGGAGCATGGCTGCCTTAATGGCGGGATAAAAATAGTCATACACACAAAACTCCACTCTCCCTTTGTTGGGTAGATGGTATTAATCCTTGCCTTTCTAAACAGGAGGTGTCCGCAGGAGTATCAGCTTGTGTGCGCAGAAGAAGAAGAAGAAGAAGAAGAAGAAGAGAAGAAATTGTGCAAAATAAAGAGACCAGACTTTGGGATCAGCCTCGTGTTAACAGACCGGCAGTTCGGAACCCCCCCGTTTAACTGACTTAAAATAGCAGCCCTGCACGGTAACTACCTGTTGGGTTACTGTTAAGGTCATCCAGCATTGGTATCTCCTTTTCACTGCTGGACGACTTAATGGTAACCCGTCATTTGATGTCTCCCTGTCATTGTTGGGTGCCTTTATGATAACCCGACTTTGATATTCTCTTTATCATGACTCTATGGTGTTTCATGTCCCTGTTACAAGACTGTATGGCATTCTTACAGTGCTATCTCCATGCCAGTGATGTGTGACTCTATGGTGATCTGGCACTGACATCTGTCATCGCATTCTGTGCTGATCTGATTTTGATATCTGTGTGTCACCTTTGGTTGACTTCATGGTGACCTAACATTCATATTTCCGTTTCACTGTTGGGTGACTCTATAGAGACCTAATATTGACATCTGTCTGTCACGTTTGGCGACTCTATGGCCTGTCTAATACTTATATCTCCATGTCATTGTTGGGTGACTCAATAGAGATCCAATGCTGATATTTCTTCATCAGTGCTTGGTAACTCTATGGAGAAAAAGATACACCCGAAGGCACAGGTAGGATCCAGGAAAGTACTGTCCTCAACTGCCGAACAAACCGGCTGGAAGCATTCCTCCACTACCGTGAAAGCCTGCGCTGTGTTCACGTCGGGTGCAGGCATGCATAGGGCATTCCGTTAAGACATCAATGACACGACTGCTCCCTGACATTGTATAATGGGTACTGGATGTGACATGACAGTACCTCCAGGGTAGCGTTTCCGTGGGCGCACCGGCCCATATTTCACAACTGCACCGGCCAAAAACGTCTCCGTGAAGCAACTGCCATGTGCATCCCACAGCCTCACTCGTTGCTGTTCAGCTGGCAGGTGAAGACAGTACATCTCCAGACACGGCCACGCTTTCGCCATGAGGTCTTACATACCCTCTGAAGAGAATCCCGAGTCACAGTCTTTCCTGCTGTCAACAGAACTTTCCCTGCTGTCAGTGTGTCTATCCTCACCGTCACTGAACCTTTCCCCAGAGTCGGCCAAAAGGCACACACAAGAAAAACTGCTGAACAAACCAGCTAGCTGGGAGCAATTTTGCACCACCCTTGGAAGCCTGCGTTGTGTTCACGTAGGGTGCAGGCACGCATACAGCACTCCATTAAGACGTCAAGGGACGTAACCGCCCCCTGGAGATTTTGACTGTAATAAAGGAGCTTGGTGAGTTTTGTGTACGCAGGTGGGGAAAGGGAAATGAGGTGTCAAGAAGGGAAGGGGGACAGTGGGAAGGGGGACTGCGCGTTTGGGGGTTGCGAGTGGTTGTTGATATTTGTAATATGAGCAACGAAGAGAGAAATGCCCCACACTTATGCACTCGCGCGCGTGCACACACATACACAAACATACACACACAAACGCGCTTGTGCGCGGGGGCACACACATACATGCACGTCAAGGAGAGGAGAGGTGATACGAGAGTGAGAGAGATGTCAGTAAGCTTCATACTGTCGCTTCATCGGAAAAATCCTTGACCAAATACACGATCTGGATGGGAAAGACAACATTTGCATCAGAGGCAACAGTCTTGCTCTTTTCTTTTGTCCAGAAGATGCTGAAAACGATTTTTTTTTTTCCTTTTCTTTGTTTTCTCTCCCCATCCACCTTCTTTCATTTCTCCTTTTTCTTTTCCTTTTTTCTTCTTCTTTTACTTCTTTCTTTCTTCGTTTCCTTATTTCTTCCGTGTTCTTTTTTTTTTCCTAATGAATACTTCCCCTTTCGTGCCTTTTTCTTCGTTTCTTTTTTTCTTCCTGTTGTCTTCTCTAGGTCTCTTTTCCTCCACAAATTACCCAGACACATATTCTGGCGCCAGAATGATTGCCAAGGGAGACAAGCTCATCAGAGCACATTTAGTTATCGTCCCTGTATTGCCTCCCAATCGTCATGCAGCCTCTCTCTCTCCGCGGTCATGTCAGGTCAGTATTTTGACAATCTCCCCCCCCTCTCCCTTCTCTCCCTCCCCTCTCCTCTCTCCTCCTCTCCTCCCTCTCTCCTTCCCCCTCCCCTCATCCCTCGCCCCCCCTCTCTCCTCTCCTCCTCCTCCCTCTCCTCCCTCCCCTCTCACCTCTCCATCCTCTCCTCCTCTCTCTCTCCCCCTCCTCCCCCTCTCCTCGCCGCCCCTCTCTCTCTCTCTCTCTGCCTCCGCCTCTCCGCTCCCTCTCTCCCTCCTTCCCCCCTCCTCCTCTCCCCTCTCCGTCTCTCTCTCTCTCCCCCCCTCTCTCTCGCTCCCTCTCTCCCCCTCAGTCCTCCTCTCCCCCCCTCTCTCCCTTCTCTCCTCCCCTCTCCCTCCCCCTCCCTCCTCCCTCCTCTCTCCTCTCCTCCCCTCTCCTCCGCTCTCCCCTCTCTCCCTCCTCCCTCTCTCTCGTCTCCTCTCTCCTCTGCCCTCGTCCTCCTCTCCTCTCTCTCCGTCCCCCTGCCTCTCCCCCTCTCCTCTCTTCCCTCTCTCCTCTCTCCTCTCTTCTCTCTCCTTCCGTGCTCTCTCTCCTGCTTCTCTCTCCTCCCCCCCTCTTCTCTCTCCTCTCTCTCCTCTCCTCCCCCTCTCCGCCTTCTCCCCTCTCCCTCTGCTCCCTCTCTCCTCTCTCCCCCTCCCCTCTCTCCTCTCTCCCCTCTCGCCCTCCCCCTCTCACTCCCTCTCCTCTCGCTCTCGTCCTCATCCGTGCTCTCTCTCTCTCCCTCTCTCTCCCTCTCTCTCTCCTCTTCTCTCTCTCTCCCTCTCTCCCCATCCTCCTCTCCCCTCCTCTCTCTCTCTCGGAGACAGAGATGGGGAAGAGGGGAAGGAAGGAGGTTGGACATGAGGTGGGACTGTGGTGAGACACTAGATGGGTAGATGGGGAAGTAGGGAAGGGAAGAATAGAAAAGAAGAAGGGAAGAAATGGAAAGAAACACTCTGTTTTGTTTGTTCATACGTAGGCCTTCCCCATCATGAACACACACACACACACACACACACACACACACGCACGCACGCACGCACGCACGCACGCACGCACGCACGCACGCACGCACGCACGCACACACCCACACACACACACACACACACACACTGACTGACTGACTGACTGACTGAAACCAATTTATTGTCAGATTAACTCTTAGTTGTACTGACATTTAAGAAAACATTATGAACAGCATGTCAGCACCACACACACACACACACACACACAACACACACACACACACACACACACACACACACACACACACACACACTATGAATAAAAGTACACGTCTGCAAGAATATATATATGAATGCCCGACTGAACTTTCAGATATATCAGAAACAACTCTACAGCATTCCTTGAGAAAGAGGTGCAAAATACGAATGGTTACACAAAAAAACTGCTAAGAAATGTTCATTTTAATACACAAAGCAAATCAGACATGTGAATTGTCCACACACCGACATCAGGGAAGTACATTTTCTGAGTTTTTAAATGACTGCTGCTTGTAATATCTGAAAAAAAACGTGTCTGTTGACCACTTTCTGTGTGTGTGTGTGTGTGTGTGTGTGTGTGTGTGTGTGTGTGTGTGTGTGTGTGTGTGTGTGTGTGTGTGTGTGTGGTGTGTGTGTGTGTGTGTGTGTGTGTGTGTGTGTGTGTGTGTGTGTGTGTGTGTGTGTGTGTGTGTGTGTGTGTGTGTGTGTGTGTGTGTGTGTGTGTGTGTGTGTGTGTGTGTGTGTGTGTGTGTGTGTGTGTGTGTGTGTGTGTGTGTTGACGTTCGGTACATAGCGTTTTCGTAAATGTCGGTACAACTATGAGTTAATTTGACAATAAACTCAGTGTGTGTGTGTGTGTGTGTGTGTGTGTGTGTGTGTGTGTGTGTGTGTGTGTGTGTGCGTGCGCGTGCGTGCGTGCGCGCGCGCGCGCGCGCGTGTGTGTGTGTGTGTGTGTGTGTGTGTGTGTGTGTGTGTGTGTGTGTGTGTGTGTGTGTGTGTGTGTGTGCAGATAGGCGGTACCTTGCGCTTTGTTTTGTGTATTCATGTGCTTTTGATTAACAAAATGATAGAAGTCGCGGTGCCACACTGTCACTCTTGAGTTTGAATTACTGGAAGTGAAAGCAAGTATATACGTTTTGGACTTCCATCTTGCTTTCGCTCCCAATCACAGTCCGATAATAGACAGAGCTGCTAGGTTTGGGCCATTACAAAGGATTTGTTTACTATTCACAGTCCTCACCTGCCAAAAAAAATTTTGTTTTTAGTATTCTAACGAAGTACAGTTAAGAGGATCTAATTTATTTTCAGATATACATCTGTTCTGCTTTTAATAAACAATTTTACCTGTAGCTTTGTACAATAAAAAAGAGATTAAATACAATACAGCACGCATGCAACACAATACAAAACACGTACAAAAAAATACATACAACGCTACACTTTGAATCACACTTGTAATACAATAATCACAATATGCATACACATACAGTAGAAAATCATAACAATGCGATAAAAACAATATACATACAAATCATTGAGGTTTTCTTGTCTCCATTTCACTCTCTGTTTGCCTAAGCGCCTGCCTGCCTTTCTGTGCCTCCTGACTCTCTCTCTCTCTCTCTCTCTCTCTCTCTCTCTCTCTCTCTCTCTCTCTCTCTCTCTCTCTCTCTCTCTCTCTCTCTCTCTCTCCTTCTGATTATCTACTCTTCATCCCGTCCCATTCCATCCCTTCAATTTACATTGCTTAAAAAACGAAGGCAGAAGCAAACAAACAAACAAATAAAAAAGCCCGAAAAAGACATTTGAAATCAATTTCGAAGCATCCACATTCAGTAAATCGTTGTTTTCATCCCGGCAGCTGCTGATTTTTTTGTTTGTTGTTGTTTTTTGTGTTTTGTTCAAGCCTCATCGGACAAAAGGAAATAGATAGTGGCCTGGCTTACGACTTCCATTTTTCAAATAAACTGGGAAAAAAATAAAAGCCTTCTTTGTGACGTGATGTACAAGCTGCCACGACCTTCAACAATACCATCGTTGCTTACACCGCCACCAAAGAGAGAGGAAATGTAAACGCGGGTTAAAGGTAAAGAAGGGTAAGTACCATAGACTAATGGCTATAGGGGCAGTACACTCTCACAGGTTTACTGTCTCTGGGGCATGACAAGATGGAAGGCCGAACACATTCATCTCCTTCCGCCGCTTTAACGTTTCCTGACCTGATCACATGCCTATTTATCACTGGGTGGATGGAAAGGTTTCTCAAGTCGTATAAATCCGATCCCAAGAGTGATTCACTATCCAGACAGACAGACAGACGGACAGACAGACAGAGTAGACCTTAATCACTACTACTACTACGAAGAAGAAGAAGAAGAAGAAGAAGAAGAAGAAGAAGAAGAAGAAAGAAACACCCGAAGGTGGTGGGGAGGACCCAGAGAAGCACTGTCCTCACCTGCCTTTAGAGCAGTCCTGTACCACCCTTGGAGGCCTGCGCTGTGTTGACGATGGGTGCAGGCACGCGCAGGACATTCCATTAAGATATCAAGGGACATAACTGCTCCTGAACAGAGGTAAATCAGACTATAGGATGCAACTCATAACAGCCTTAAAGTAGCATCCCCATGGGTGTACCAGCCCGTATTTCATGACTGCAGAACCCACCGGCAAAAACACTACCCTCCAGCTGCCGAGTACACCCCACAGACCCAACCACCCCTGCCCACGGACAGATGAAAACAGTGCCACTCCAGACACAGCCAAACTTTCGCCATACGGTCTTATGTGCCCTCAAGAGAGAATCCAAAGTGTAGTCTTTCCCACTGTCAACAGGACTTTCCCTGTGGTCAGTGGGTCTTTCCTCACTGGTCCTTTCTCCAGGGTCAGCCTAATTAAGGCAAAGAAGAAAGAGAAACACCAGAAGGTGCTGGGGAGGACCTTAATCACCACTGCCACTACCATTGCTACTACTACTACTACTACTACTACTGATAATGATAATAATAATGATAATAATAATAACGGTAATATAATAATAGTAATAATAATAAGTGATAGTGATATGATGATGATGGCGATCATCATCAACATGTTGATAATAACAATTATAGTAATAATAATAATAATACTCTTACTTTCCATGTCATGTCTATAACTACAAGTAATAGAAGTCCTACTACTACTACAACTACTACTACTACTACTACACTACCCACCACCATCACCACACTACTACTACTATTACTACTACTACGACTTCTACCACTACTACTACTACTTCTACCACTACTACTACAACCGCGTTGACCCTACACTTGGCCTAAGTACCTACAGGCCTAAGCTACTGCGTTGGATTTCCTACTTTGGAAGAAAATGGGTCATGGAATGTCATATAACTGTTCTGTCAACCAGTTCGGCTCCAAGTCAAATAGTTTTACCGGTGGTCTTCTGTCATCCTCCCCCCCCCCTTCCCCCCCGCCATCCTTCTTCTCCCTGTACGCCTATCGTCCTTTAATGGATGACATCACAGAGAATGATCACTGCCGACATCTGTCTAGCAGGCTCATTCAGTCAAGGTCTTTGTCTGGGAGGGACAGTCGGTAAAGACAAGGCCTTTAGGACTATTCAGTCAAGGTAATTGTCTGGAGGCGAAACTCAGTAAAGACAGTATCTGTCTGTCTCAGAGGGGTACTCATTCGGGGTTTTGGCCACAGAGGGACAATTGTTCTATGTGTCTGTTTCTGTTCCGGGAAGATCGATGACAGCATTCTGAAAAGTCCACACAATAGTGAGTGGTATCATCGGCAGCTGAAGAGAAGTCGTCACCCACATGTTACATCAGACACAGTCAGGGGAAATAAGGCCCTGGAGTGAGCGAGTGAGTGAGTGAGTGAGTGAGTGGGTGAATGAGTGAGTGAGTGAGTGGGTTAGTTAGTTTGTTGGTTTGTTTGCTTGCTTACTTGCTTGCTTGTCTTGTCTGTCCGTCTGTCTGTTTTACTCTGATGGACTCTCAACCAAGACAGCAACCCCGTTTCCGGTGCTACGATGATGAGTTTATATGACTAAAAGTCATCTCCTACAACGTACAACGATTTGAACACCTGGACAACATATCTAAAACAGACCATTTTCTTAATTTTCTTAAATTTATTCCAAATTAAAAAACCAAATAAAAGAATGCATGTATTATTTCAGCACATAATGGTGCAGAGTATGTGATCTTAAAATGAATACCTGGTATTTTTTTATTTGCATGTAGCGGTAGCAATATCCGTTACTGGACCTGTCCATTATATGTTAATAAGCACTGGTCAACAGCTTTAGTCTGCATCAAATTTTGGTGGTGACGTGTTTTCAGATTTCCCATAAAACAGACAAAATAGTTCCTCAGCGAGTCAAAACAGTTTGACCAGTCAACCAACGATGCCAACGAATAACAATGAAGTCAAATGTAGCAATCAGAAACAAAAACAAAGCAGAACCACGAGGGAAAAAAAAAGACGAAAAAAAATTAATTGCTAGAGGGTTCCGTATGTTCATAATATCAAGCTGCATACTTTTGGCCTGTTTTACGAACACAATTATTCCATCTGTTTGTTGCTGCTGCTGCTATAGATAAAAAACAAAAAAAAGAAACCTGGAGCAGACACAAAATACGTCAGCAAAGCAGTCAGTCTAATAATCATTCAGCTATCCGATCCGCTGAATACATCCTTGAGACTGAGTCACTATTAAAGGGAGTCAGTTAAAAAAGACATTAGCAGAAAAAAAGAAAAGAAAAGAGCACTATCAAACCCACACAAATATTAGCCGGAAAGCCAAGCTATTGATCATCCAACCATCCAGTTTGCTTTCATTCAACTAGCATAGAGACTCTTGCCTACAAAGCATAAAGCAACAAAGCGAGCAAGTATGCAGTTAAAGCAAACAAGCATTAGCCATTACACAATGGCATCTGCCAAGGAGCAATTATGTCCCTTGACGTCTTCAATTAATGGAATACCCTGTGCCTGCCTGCACCCTATGTGAACACAGCGCAGGCTTCCAAGGGTGGTGCAGGAGTGATTCCAGCTGCGTTTTGTTTTCGGCAAAATTTAGATCAGTATTTCCCTGGGTTCCTCTGGGTGTATCTTTTTTCCACTTAAAGCACACAAGCAAGCCAGTGACCTGACAACCAGTCAACAAATCCTGTTTCCTATCAACGCTACATTGTTCAACAGCAAACTTTTTAAGCTTTCTGTCTGATCTTCCATGTCTCCCTGTGACATAGCCCCTGGAACCCGCATTCCTTCTCCTCCCCTTCCGTCTACGCCGCTCATTCCCACTCACCCCTCTTCACACCCCCTTACATAGCCACATCCAGTCAGTCCTGCCCCAGCCCCAGCGCCAGCAGGTCTCTGCGAGCTGTCAGGATCAAGTCGCCACGAGGTCACCCAACAGAGGAAGCACAGCACTATGCCGAGTTAGTTCGATCTTATTCCTGTTCTCATCCAACACACGCGGACAACCCTACTTCTCAGGCCCCTACTGATGACATCGAATGCTTAGCTGCAGAGTCCAACAGAAAACGTGGTACTTAAAATGTGAAGAAGAATACAATTTCTTCGTAGCTTTTTTTTTTTTTTTTTTTTTTTTTTTTTTTTTTTTCGTTTTCTAATTTTCGGAGAACCCTGTGTCGAGGTCAGAGGACGCCCTAAGGATAACAGACGCCAACCTTCATCATCACAGGATACACAGTGAGAACGGCGCCCTATGACAGACGTCAGCCTTCATCATCACAGGACACAGTGAGAACGGCGCCCTATGGCAGACGTCAGCCTTCATCATCACAGAACACACAGTGAGAACGGCGCCCTATGATAGACGTCATTCATCATCACAGAACACACAGTTAGAACGGCGTCCTATGACAGACGTCAGCCTTCATCATCACAGGACACAGTGAGAACGGCGCCCTATGGCAGACGTCAGCCTTCATCATCACAGGACACACAGCGAGAACGGCGCCCTATGACAGACGTCAGTCTTCATCATCACAGGACACAGTGAGAACGGCGCCCTATGGCAGACGTCAGCCTTCATCATCACAGAACACACAGTGAGAACGGCGCCCTATGATAGACGTCATTCATCATCACAGAACATACAGTGAGAACGGCGCCCTATGACAGACGTCAGCCTTCATCATCACAGGACACAGTGAGAACGGCGCCCTATGGCAGACGTCAGTCTTCATCATCACAGAACACACAGTGTGAGAACGGCGCCCTATGATAGACGTCATTCATCATCACAGAACACACAGTGAGAACGGCGCCCTATGACAGACGTCAGCCTTCATCATCACAGAACACACAGTGAGAACGGCGCCCTTTGACAGACGTCATTCATCATCACAGAACACACAGTGAGAACGGCGTCCTATGACAGACGTCAGTCTTCATCATCACAGGACATACAGTGAGAACGGCGCCCTGAGGGATGACAGACGTCATCCTTCATCATCACATCATTCCTTATCAATCATCATCATCATCATCATCATCATCTCTCTCTCTCTCTCTCTCTCTCTCTCTCTCTCTCTCTCTCTCTCTCTCCTCTCTCTCCTCTCTCTCTCTCTCTCTCTCTCTCTCTCTCTCTCTCTCCTCTCTCGCTCTCCCTCACACACACACACACACACACACACACACACACACACACACACGCACGCACACGCACGCACGCACGCACGCACGCACGCACGCACGCACGCATGCACGCACGCACGCGCACGCACGCGCACACACACACACACACACACACACACACACACACACACACACACATACACACAGTGATGAAAACAAAGAGGAAGTTAGGCAACTTAGTCACTGATTCAGCAGGTACATACTGCAGCAGACAAGTTAAACGTTGTCCTCAAGGTCTAGAGACCAGACAGGAAATCATTTACCGACATGAGTTTCCCCCATTCACCATGAACAGTACCGCTCTCTGGTTGGTAGATGAGATGGTCTGCATTCTCCTTTTTTTCCGAAACAGTCTCACCCTCTTGATTGTCAGCTTCCTGTTTTGCCTCCTGCTTCTTTGCCTCCGGATGTCTCCTCATCTTTGTCTCTCAAAGGGACGTTACACACGTTTACAGCGTGTGCTCATCTCATGCGTGCTGATCCCCTTAGTACCCCCTCCTCCTCTCCACTCTCTCTCTCTCTCTCTCTCTCTCTCTCTCTCTCTCTCTCTCTCTCTCTCTCTCTCTCTCTCTCTCTCTGTTCGTGTGTGCATACTGTGCGAGAACGCACATGCATGCTCCCAAACGTGCACATGAATTTTTTTTTCTTCAAGCGTGCTTTATTATCACAACAAACCAGGGAATATCGCATTTCTAACGATCCTCACCGTAAGACAGAGAACTATTTTACTTGAAATTTGAACACTTCAAAAAAACCCACTGCAATTAGTCGCTGCGCCGAGGGCATTTACTTTCATTTACGTTGCAAACGCCTCCCATAGGATCACAACCTTGCCGTGGTTGGGGGGCTTGCGTGTCTCCGATGACCCTGAGAGCTATGCCGGCGGGAGATTCGTCTCCTGGTAGGGCCACCCATGCCGGACAGGTCAAAGGGTAGGGACCAGACGAAGAGTGATCCACTGGTCCTCCAGGTTGGGGGTTTGGGCACAGGGCTAACAACTCTGTCCCGTAAAGAAAATCTCTTGTTACGGAAACAGCAACAAAGGAACCCAAACTCGGGTGTGATGGGCTTCCAGAGTCATCGGAAGATACTCGTATGAATGACAGTGGTGAAAGCCGAAAGGAAGCCACTGACAGGAAGATGGAAGTACTGAACACCAAATGCAAAACCAGGATTGGATTCTGGAATGTGAGAACGATGTATGACACAGGAAAACTAGCACAGGTTACAGCAGAGATGAGACGATACAAACTACACATCCTTGGGATAGGTGAAAGTAGGTGGACAGGTTCTGGAAGACTAAAAACTAGCACAGGTGAGACAGTGCTATACTCAGGTAGGGATGACGACCAACACTTTCAAGGAGTAGCCATGATCCTAAAGAAAGAAGTAGAAAACAGTTTGATAGAGTGGAAACCTGTCAATAGCAGAATCATCAAGATCAGGATGAAGGGGGAAACAGATCAACACTACTATCATCCAGTGTTATGCCCCCACAAATGACAGCGACGAACAAGACAAAGATGAATTCTACGAGCAGCTACAAGCTGAATTAGAAAATATTCCAAGGCACGATTTAAAAATTGTCATGGGAGACATGAATGCGAAGGTAGGAAGTGACAACACCAACTACGATAGAGCCATGGGAAAAGAGGGCTGTGGCATCATGAATGCAAATGGTGAGAGGCTGCTAGAACTATGTACCACCTACAATCTTGTTATTGGAGGGACCCTCTTTCCACACAGAGACATCCATAAGCTGACATGGCATTCCCCTAATGGAAGGGACAGAAATCAAATTGATCATCTAATGATAAATGGGACTTGGAGACGCTCACTCCATGATGTCAGGGTGAACCGGGGAGCAGATGTTGGCAGCGATCACCACCTTGTGGTAGCAGTACTGAAAGTGAAACTCAGGAAAAACAGGAATCAGGAAAACGGGAAGGCAACGGTTTGACACAGAAAAGTTTGAAAGACCCCACAGTAAAGAATACTTTTGTTCTGCAGCTGAAGAACAGATTTCAAGCACTGGCAGATCTAGATCACCACACACAGCCAGATTCGGATGAAGTCAACACCAAATGGGAACATGTAAAGACAGCTTACCTGAAAACCAGTGAGACCTGTCTCAGAACACAACAACAGAAAAAGAAAGAATGGATAACAGCAAACACATGGGAGCTCATTGAAAAACGCAGAGCCCTGAAGGTGCAGAAGATGGAGGCAAAATCTAAACGATTGAAGGAAAAGTATGAACAGCTGTACCAGGAAACAAATGAAGCTGTGAAGAAGAAATCAAGGGCTGACAAACGTGAATTCATGGAATCCCTTGCAGATGAAGCAGAAGATGCAGCCAACAAAGGAGAACAAGGAAAGGTATATAAGATCACCAAGATAATCTGCGGCAAATATCGTGGAACAGCAGATACACCGATCATGGACAAACAGGGGCGACTGCTAACAACAGAAGCAGAACAGGAAACTCGATGGGCAGAACATTTCAGTGAGACACTGAATAGACCACCACCTCTTAGAGAAGCCGACATTCCAGTTGCGGAAGATGACCTTGACATCAATGCTGACCCACCAACAAAAGAAGAAATCGTGACTGCCATTAAAGCTCTAAAAAACGGAAAAGCCCCCTGGACAAGACAACCTCAGTGCTGAAGTGTTCAAAGCAGATCCAGATCTTGCGGCCCAAATACTTCTGCCACTCTTTATAACTATATGGGAAGAAAAGAAGATACCAAATGATTGGTCCGAGGAAATAATTGTGAAGATCCCCAAGAAAGGAACACTTAAAAGATTGCAACAACTGGCGTGGAATCACCCTCCTGTCAATTCCAAGTAAGATCCTTGCAAAGATCATCATTCAGCGAATATCAGATGCAGTGGATAAACAACTGAGAAAAGAACAAGCAGGATTTCGAAAAGGAAGAGGATGCACTGACCAGATATTTGTACTGCGTAACATAATTGAGCAGTGCACAGAGTGGCAGAGACAACTGTACATCAACTTTGTGGATTTTGAGAAAGCCTTTGATAGCATCCACAGAGACAGCTTATGGCGCATACTACGAATGTATGGGATACCGCAGCAGATAGTCCTTCTCATCAAAGCTTCTATGACAACTTCACATGCAGAGTCGGAAACAGTGACCACAGTTTTGAAGTGAAAACAGGAGTGAGACAAGGCTGTGTGATGTCAGCAATGCTCTTTAATCTTGCCATAGACTTGGGTGATGCGTCGAACAACTGAAGACCAGACAAGAGGCATACGATGGACACTCTTCTCAGCCTTAGAAAGACCTTGACTTTGCTGATGATCTGGCATTGGTCTCCCACACTCACCAAACACATGCAGGAAAGACATCCCGCCTCAGCAGCTTTGCACAACAGATTGGACTAAAGATCAGTCAAAGAAAAACATAGGTAATGACCTTGAATGTCCCAAACCCCCCCTCATCAATTCAAGTGAATGGAGAAACCCTCCCTACAACTGAGAATTTCACCTACCTGGGCAGCATTGTCAGACACGACGGAGGAGCAGGCAATGACATCAAGAACCGTCTAAACAAAGCCAGAAATGCTTTCAGAATGCTAAGCAATGTATGGAGGTCCCAACACATACAGCATCAAAACCAAGCTCAAACTATATCAGAGCTGCATTATTTGCTACCCTTCTGTATGGCTCAGAATGCTGGAGAATGACAGAGAGTGACCTAAATAAGCTATCAGTCTTCCACACAAAGAACCTTAGAAGAATATTAAGAATTTTCTGGCCAAATACCATCTCAAATGAAGAACTACTCTCCCAATGCCATCAAGAAAGCATGAAAACAATTCTCAGGAAAAAGCGATGGATATGGGATAGGGCACATACTAGGAAAGAGCCAGACAACATCACTCGTGTCGCCCTCCATTGGACGCCTGAAGGAAGGAGGAAGAGGGGGAGACCCCCAAAAACACCTGGCGGCGAACTGTAGAGGGAGAGTTGAAGACCCTGAACCACACATGGGGTACCATCCAGAGGTTGGCCCAGAACAGACGAGAATGGAGGACCTTTGTTGCTGCCCTACATGCCACTGGGCATAATGGGCAGTAAGTACGTTGCAAACGATTTTCATTACATATTCTTAAGTTTTCTTAAATGCCTTTGAAAATTTACACTATAAAAGCAAATTCCGAACAATAATGATACAACTTGTGGCAAAAAAGCAAAGAAGAAGAAAAAGTCGGCTAAATTGCCAAGTAATCAAGTAGCCCTTAAATTAACTGACGCATGAAGAAGAAAGGCAAACAGACTATTTGTCCTAGTTACACAGTTTATCAGTGGACCGCTATCAGATTACCTAACTGAATG
>JADBJO010012903.1:50000-55202 GCA_016801955.1 Conus betulinus | reverse complement strand
CATATCTTTAGCGAGAGACGAAACGTCGGTGACACATATTCACTGAAAGTGAATATGTGCGTGTAGGAATATTGCTGGTATGAAGGGTAAGAATGCTTGATCCTGCACAGCTGACGTATCTGTCTTGAATATTTGATTTACATATAACTGTGCAGGTGATACAACCAAGAAGATATGTTTATCAATATGTAAACACATAAACTTGATTGCTGCCCACCCCCCTCAAGTTTCTTGGATTAGTTGACAAAAGCAGACCGAGGCTGCGCTGACTGTGTTTCTTCTTTCTGTGTTTTGTTTATATATACCGTAGTCTTATTCTCCTATAGTAGGATTCAGTGACACATGATTAACATCGGAACCAATCAATCATTTATTGATGTCCACCATTCTTTTGTAATAAAGTGAAACCAGCTTCTAAACGCTTGAACTGCTTATGTGGACAGTGTATTCGTCACAGAAGAGACTTCACATGAACCAACAATAGTGAAGAGAGAGATCATTTATGTAAACTGAAAACAGCTACAGGCCCAAAGATAGAACCCTTAGGGTACCCCATGTCGGCAATAGGTAATGTTTTCTGATGAGTTGCTGTTGAAACAAACGGTCTGTTGACTGTCTTCTTGGAATGATGTGATCAGTTGGAGAGTGTCTCCTGTTAAAACATATGATAATAGCTTCGTGCATAATACATTTTGATCAATTACTTTTAATAGCATTGCGCGCAACTCAACAAACCGTTTGTTTCCACATATTCTATTATCATAAATACTAATGTTTAGCAAAGTTGATCTACTAAATTTGTAGTGTTGTATGACAAGAAAAAGATTTTTTCTTGAATTCTGATTGATTTTCATTTAGTAGACTGCAGCCAAGATGGTGGCAAGATGTTTTATTTATGTGTTTTTCCAAGGATGTGGACAGAACTGGCAAAATGGATATAGTACTGTACTTCGTGGCTCAGAATTGTCAGTAGAATTTAAAATTGGCATCACTTTTGGCAACTTTGTACTGAGTAGGGAAAGTGACATTTATCAATGCATTAACTATAGAAATATAGGTAAGTAGAGTTTCACACATGTAACGATGCTGATAGTTTTCAGAATTCTTACATCAGTCCCGTGGCAAGTCTGTGACTTTCTTGGCTGCTTTTAATGACATAAAGCTTGGTAAACATCACTAACTGTCATGGGAGGAACTGGTGGAGCTAAGCAATATATTCTTAGCATAGCATTTTGTTTTTAGTTTTTGAAGTCATTTGATTCAGTATTTTTTTTCCTTTGAATAAATGTTTCGGCAGTTGTTGTAAAGAGTTTGCTGAGAAGTCATTTGAGTATTATGCTGGTTATGGGGACCTATCTTTGAGAAGTTTATTATTCATAAGTTCATTTATTGCTTGCCATATGGATTTTTATTGAAATTTGTTGGATGATACAAGTTTCATGGCAAAATTTTCTTTTTTTGTGACTGCTCGTTTGAGTGAACTGACTTTATTTCGTTGCCTTTTAATTCATCCGACTTCACTTCTGTTTTTGTGAAGCAGATCGTTCATGTGAGAAACAAGCAGATAGTGTTGCTCAGTCAGTTCATCCATTTTAGTTGAGTACTATGCCTTACTGTAGGCGTCTTGAATGGCGCATGCTTGTCATAACACAGAATTGAATGTGTTGTAGCCAGAACTCTAGACCTTCTCTAGATCAGTGAAATCATAAATAAATTTGAGAGTAAGAAAGTTATCTTTCGCGGAATTGTTCAAAAGATCTATAAGTTGTATGTTTGTGGTCGTTTTTACAAATTTTGATTCCATTTTTGCCATGTAATGCATACTGGAAAAGGGAGTCCGCTGCATCGTATTCAAAGGCACACATTTCTCATGACGCTATGTGGTTCCGACAGATAGATGTGGTGGTCGATTACTGTGTGTTTGCACGTGGGCGTTACTCGTTGGGCATGTTTCAGTCTATAATTTGGCATACATTGTACGATTGAAGATCCTATCTCACCATGGACGTGTTTGGCACTGAAATGACCTAAAAAGTGTTAAGTCTATAGGCATCAAGCGATGTTGCATCATCCATCATGGCCGAAACGTGGTGGTGCATCCAATCAGCATTTTCTGCTGGTTTCGATACACAAAAACCGATTTTGATGGAGATTTTGTTCGACTTCAATTTGGGTTACTAAATCATACTGCTTCACTTTTTACCAAACTTTCAAGTTCGTGTAAACGTCGAAACATGGGTAACGTTTTTGTAAATGTAAATTAATACGCCATTAGTCGGACGATTTGGATTCGGTGGACATCTCTGCATACAAATGTAATAGCCAGAGATTATGACAGCGGTATCAGGGCCTATATCTGAAAACTTGGTTCAGGTGAATTTAGTGGTGATTGAGAGAGAGTGAGAAAGAGAGAGAGGAGAGCGAGAGATGAGAGGAGAGACATAGAGAGAGAGATAGAGAGAGAGAGAAGAGAGAGAGATAGCGACGAGAGTAGCAGCAACGAAAAGCATACTGTGGCGACTTTGCATTAATCGATAAATAAAACAAGATGCAAAGCATATAAATGTACTCCCACTTTACTATAAATCGGCCAAGTAAAGTTTCTGAGATATCCCATAAAAGAAAGAAAACCGTTTTTGGACCGTTATGGCCGTAGTAACGGCTATTCTGCTAAAATAAAACATCGGGCATCATCCGTGATCCATTATGAACATCTTATCTACACTTTTCAGAAAGATTGGCCCGAAGGTTTGTGTCTGGAGCGACTGAAACAACATTTTTGACACGCGGACAGACACACAGACAGACAGCACAGACAGACAGACACACGCCCGACACACACACACAAAACATGACATTTCATTTCTTCCTTCCCATTGTAAAGTACGCCCTGTTCAATACCAACGGAGTATCAAACCCATAGAGAGAGAGAGAGAGAGATGAGTAGAGAGAGAGAGAGAGAGAGGAGAGATACAGAGACCGATATAGAGTAGGAGAGAGAGAGAGAGAGAAAGAACACGACAGACAGATAGACAGAACGCAGGGACAGACAGCCAGACGAGACACGACCAGTGCAGGTTAAAACAATACACACAAAGCACACGACACCAGATGCAGTATGATGCCCCTCATTACCACTTGATCATCTGAACCCTTCTCGAAATTGCACCGACACCTTAAAAGGAAAACGGAGTACTAGGATCCTAAAAAAATGCCTCGTATTAAATCAGTAAAGCAGAAATAGAAACGAACCCTTCACAATGGTAGGAAAAATCGAGGGAAAAGGAAAAAAATATGTACCAAACTAGAAACACAGAGGAGAGTGTGAACATAACTCTACCCAAGTAAGACGTAATACGATTCCTGAGTCTAAAGAAAAAGTTCAAAATGATAGGCCTACATTTAGGTGTGGCAAGAAGAAGAATGATACATTTCTGGATACATTTCTTCAACACAGTCTTGTATAAACTAGATTTTTATGCCCAACTGGAAATGAAAAAGAAAGTACATTAATCAAGCACATATTGCTACCCTGCTGTATTAATCAGAAAATGAATAGGCCTCTAGTTTTCAGTTTGGAAGAAAAAACAAATAAAACAAACAACAACAACAACAACAACAACAACAACAACAACAAAACAAAACAACAGCAACAACAGGGAAATTGCATTACATCTTTAGTTTACAGTAATGTCATTAACTTACATTTTGTTCAAGTCTATTTTTATTGGCCACATACAGAGACGACACAGACAAGCTCAAAGAGACTGAAAAAAAAAGCGCTGGTAGTTGAAGATATAAAACCAATCGACACATATATTACCAAAAAGAAAACAGAGTTTGTGAAAGATGCTGTGAACTAGAATATCTTTTCCTAATATCAGAGGTACAATATAATGAAAGCAGCTAAATAATACCACTTGCCTCTAACTTATTTTCGTTACTATATAATTTTCAGTATGTTTTTGCTTGAAATGACACAACTGTAATACAAAGCAAACAATGAAACAACTGTTTAACATTTGCAATGGTGCTCTGTAATCCTTTTGAGTTTCATAGCATTAAAATGGCTTTTTCCACACAGGTAATTGCACGGCACACACACACACACACACACACACACACACACACACACACACACACACACACACACACACACACACACACACACACACTTAATATGCAGTTTTACTTAACATGCCCATACGCGCACACGTATGCACACACACGCACATACACATACGCAGACATACACAGATAGGTACAGACAGAAAGATAGGTACAGACAGACAGCAGATGGAACAGGCAGCCAGCAAATTGTGCCAGTGTGTGCCAGCCAGACAATCGTGCGTGCGTGTGTGTGTGTGCGTGCGTGCGTGCGTGCGTGTGTGTGTGTGTGTGTGTGGTGTGTGTGTGTGTGTGTGTGTTGTGAGTGTATGTGTGTGTGTGTGTGAGATGCGTGTAAGTGCGTACTTTTGTGTGTTGCGTGCGTATGCGTGCGTGCGTGCGCGCATGCGTGCGTGCGTGCGTGCGAGCGTCTTTTGTGAATGTGTGGTGTGTGTGTTTTGTGTGTACAACTTGAGTTTCAATCTGACAATAAATCTTTTCAGTCACAATGTGTTTCAGTGTGTGTGGCTGTGTGGTGTGTGTGTGTGTGTGTGGCGTGTGCGTGTGTGTGTGTGTGATGTGTGTGTGCGAGCGCGCGCGTGTGTGTGTGTGTGTATGTGGGTGAGAGAGTGTGTGTGTGCGAGAGAGAGATGAAGAGAGAGAGAGAGAGCGAGAGAGAGAGAGAGATTATCTAGACAGACAATGAATATCAGCGTATGAAGACTGAAATACAAATCAAGGTATACAGACAGACAATGAAAATCAAGGTATATAGACAGAAAATGAAAATTAACGTGTGGGAGACTCACAATAAAAATCAAGGTATAAAGACAGATAATCAAAATCAAGGTATAAAGACAGACATTGAAATCAAGGTATGAAGACGTACATTCAAAAATCAAGGTATAAAGACAGAAAATGAATATCAAACATATGAAGACTGAAATAAAAACAAGGTATTCAGACAGACAATGAAAATCAAGGTATAAAGACAGATAATGAATATCGACGTATAGAGACTCAAAATAAAAATCAAGGTATAAAGACAGATAATGAAAATCAAGGTATAAAAACAGATAATGAAAATCAAGGTAT